>APFE030112839.1:59946-138679 GCA_000404065.3 Pinus taeda
AAAATTGTTTTATATTACTATGTTTTACGTATGTTTTACGTTTTCTTTGTATTGATTTTAATATAATACCGTGTAATTAATTTAGTTTGTTATATTTTTTATTTTATTTTTTAAAGTTTTTTTTGGATTTTTTTATTTTCGTGTTTACCACAAAAAGGTAGTACAAAATTTGCACTCAAAATCTTTAGTACAATAACACTTCATTTTTACGGCTATCAACATTTAAATATTATACTGTTATAAATTTTTTTTACAAATTAGTGAAAAGTTAAATATTTTATTATCAAAAAAATAAAGTTATGGATGCGAATACATGACAAGATTTTTCTAAACTTGTATGTGAGGTTTCTTTATAATTTTGATTTGATAGTTTTTTATTAAATTTTGTTTTTATATTATACTTTGGACGCCTTTTTTATTGATTTAATCTAATACTTTGACTTGATAAAAAATTAATTGTCATATAATTTAGATTAAACATTATTAAATTTATTATTTTAAAAAATTATTAAAATAAATTTTAGCTACTCAAACGATACATTATTATATTTTCCAAATTTAAATTATATTATACAAATTTGACACACTTCAATATTTTGTAACATTAACTCTTCAAATATTATCTTGTGCAACACGATATTTGTACGCCTAATCAAAACGCTCTATCTAAAATTTCAATTTCTATCCTTTTTTTTAATTTAATTTTTATAAATAAATTACCTATAAATAGTCTTATTATTTAAAAATATAAAGATATAAAAAAAAAATTAAATAAATTTACATATAAAGATATTTTTTTTATTTTAACATATATAAAATAAAATAAAAAAATATACATGTAATCTTAATTCAAAAATATATCATGATTACAAATATAATAGTTTAATATAAACTAGTCATTAAGTTGTAGAATTGAGGTTTCTGTGATCCATTATAGTTATAAGAAGAGCTTCGCCGTAAATCACATCAAAAAGACCTTTGTCGACGAGTTTCGAACCAACTAATGTGGTTCATCGTCAAGACAAGTTTAAGAAACACATCCGGCCTAACATGTTAAATAGACTGAGCAGAGACTCCAACGGTTAAGTAACGGCTACTATGGACTCTAGGACCTAGGTCAAACATAAATTTAATATTAACTGTTATTTTTTTGGAAAAAATTGGTTTATTTTTTTCTTTACTTTATTTAGAATTTAATAGGAATTTAATGAAATCACAAGTCTGATACATAACTCTTCTTAATAAAAATGTTTAAAAAAATTGAGAAGACTAAATTTAAAAATAATAAAAAAAACCAGTTTAAACAATACAAATCAAAATTTAATCATAATTGAATTTATGTATAGTAAAAAAAACCAATTTAAATAACATAAATCAATTTTTTGGAAAAATAAAAACTCCCAACTATCACACTTAAAAAAATATAAAATATAAAAACTCCCAACTATCACACTTAAAAAAATATAAAATATAAAAGATCTGAATTGTAAATGAATAGGATAAATTTATTTATTTATAAAAACAACGGATAAGCGTGGGCGGCGGAACCATAGCAAGGTCATATGGCAAAGGCTTTTACCTGGTGTACATTGTAAATTTGGGATTCGATATATCTATGTCTACCTCGGCTCTCATGGTCAAATGGCAAAGGCTTTGACATGGTGTACATTGTAAATTTGGGATTCCATATATGTGTGTCTACCTCGGCTCTCATATTCCTCATCAGCCATCCCGTTTTGCTTACTACCGGCTCTCATATTCCTGATCACCCATACCGTTTTGCTTACCACCGGCCTGTTCCTTTAGACAGGGCACTCTGTTTGAAACTAATGAAAACTGGTATTCGAATCGTATCCACGGATGGTATTTGAGTCTTGTTTCCACTCATGGTATTTGACTATTTGATTATGATATGTATACCATATAACCCATGGTATCAATCCAATCCATCCATAGATGATTCCTCAATTTAATAAAGAGTTTTCTTCTTTCTTTTGTTGTGTTGCGAGGCCCTTCTTTCTTTTCCTATGTCGTGAGGCATTCACTGTGTTGTGTATTCTCTGTTGAATGTTTAATTACACCCTTCACTGTGTTGAGTATTCTCTGTTGAATGTTTAGTTACATCTGTATGTTTTCTCTACTCATGCTCCTAAATCTTAACCCCTGAGATCTGGATCACTGTTTCTCTACGCTACATAGCGCCATGAATACACGAGCTCATGCTGTTATGCTCCCTTTCCCTGCTCAGGGTCACATTCAGGCCATGATGCAGCTCTCTAAGATTTTATATGCTCGAGGATTCCATATCACCTTCGTTATTACCGAATACATACAAGAGCGCTTCGTCGCGTCCGGATCGGTGGACTCTGTTAAATCTTGGCCCGGATTCAGATTCGAAGCTATTCCAGACGGCCTTCCTCCGGAGCATGGCCGGACCTCCAACCTACCGGAGCTATGCCGGTCCTTCACCGATAACGGCCCTCTGCGTTTGGACAAGCTGATTGACAAGTTGAAACATTCACAACCAGACGTTCCTCCAGTTACATGTATTATCTCAGACGGGGTTGTCTCCTTTCCACAGAAAACCGCGAGGAAGCTCGGAGTTCCGAGAGTATCCTTCTGGACTGCCAGTGCTTGCGGTTTCTCCCCTTTCTTCTTCGCCCCTCTTCTCGTTGAAAAGGGTTATATTCGTGGCAGAGGTATGTTAGCTTCCTCTCCCAACTGTTTTAGCACTGCACTCATTTCTGGTACCGACTCCCTATAAATTCCTCATGTCAAACACAGCTCGCTTGCTTATGCTATTGTGTGCTGCAGATGATGACAAATGTTTAACAGATGGATGCATGGAACAACTAATCACCTGCATTCCTGGAATGCCCCCATTGCGAGTCAAAGATCTGCCCTTCTCCTTGCGACACAAAGACATGTCGGAGATCCTTATACGTGAAGTGCAGGCCGCACCGGAAGCCGATTTTGTATTACTAAATACCTTTGATGAGCTTGATCGTCCTATACTCGACGCTCTCCGAGAAAGACTTCCATCTTTGTATACTATAGGCCCTCTTGTTTTACAGGCAGAATCTGGAAATGATAAAATATCTGAGAGCTCTGCAAGCTTGTGGACCGAAGAAACTGAATGTGTGAAATGGTTGGACTGCCAGAAGCCCTGTTCAGTTATTTATATTTGCTTCGGAAGCTTAGCTGTTATGACTGACCAGGAGCTCTTAGAGTTAGCGTGGGGTTTAGAGGCTAGTGGGCAGCCTTTTCTGTGGGTTATTCGTGCCGATCTCATTCATGGCCACTCTGCTGTGCTGCCATCTGAGTTTTTAGAGAAAGTTAAGGACAGAAGTTTCTTGGTGTCATGGGCGCCTCAGATGGAAGTGCTATCACATCCTTCGGTGGGAGGGTTTCTGACCCATAGTGGATGGAATTCTACCCTGGAGAGTATCTGTGCTGGTGTACCCATGATATCATGGCCCTTCCTTGGCGAGCAGCCGACTAACAGGAGATTCCTTAGCGGAGTGTGGAATATTGGAATGGCAATGAATGAAGTTGTGAGGAGAGAAGATGTGGAAGACATGGTAAGGAGATTGATGAGTGGGGAGGAAGGGAAGCAAATGGGGAAGAGAATTGGCGAGTTGAGAGATGAGGCGATGAGAGCAGTGGGAAAAGGAGGATCTTCCTACGCCAACATGGAGAAGTTTCTTAAGGAAATAAAAATGGGACTGATAGACTCTTGATGCCTGTCATTTGCTACACGATTTTTGGATAAAAATCAGATCATGTGTGTAAAGATCTGAGATTCAGAAATATTCTCCCCACACATATATGAGGAAGATATATCAGATCTTATATGCTTGTGATGTTTCAGGTATAAAAATAAGCACTTGTAACTCTTTTATTAATAATCAAATATTCATATCAAATGAAGGGACAAAAGCATACAACAAATGGAGAGTAAAATCTTATTTATCATCTTACAGAAATCCATTGAGCTCGTAGAAAAATAAAAGAACCAATTGCATGTATCTCATTACATCCTATACAGAACCCCTTATTACATTTCAAGAAGAAGTGGTTACATATAAACCTTACGGATTCTAGAGATCAGTAACATAAGAATATTTATAAATATAAATACTGGTTGTATACATCTCTTTTATATATATAAACCTTGACATTAACTGTCCAACTTTTGTGATCGGAGCTCTTAACATTTATATCTAAACTCCTGACCATGACTGTTAAATTATGTTAATTTATGTGGATGAAGTTTGCAGGTGGTTCTTCAATACTCACTTCAAACAAAGCTTTCTAAAACATTTTACTGTTTGATTACTCTGAATATATAAATAAGAATTTGTAAACGATATCATATAGTTTAACTTCTTTATAATAATAAAGATAGATTTTATAGATGACTCTCCTTCCTTCTGCTTTTCAATTTTTTCAAACAAAAAGTTGTGTAATAGTGTTGAAATACAACCAAAAAGGTCTTAATGTTAAGAATGCCACTCTCGAATAGACTAAAAATATAAGATGAACATCGCCACTCTCAGCAACAAAATAGAATCCCCTGTAACCATAATCAAGATTCTCGTAAAAACTTAATATACACCAAATTAAATTTGTCCTCAAATAGATTGCTTGTTCACTGTTAATCTTTGCCATAGCATTCATACCAATATGTATAAAGAAAACTAATCTTCTTCAGCGCTTCCGCTGTCCAACCAGATTAACAATAGTTCATGCACACTAATACCACAAAGAAAAATACTCTGTTCTTGCACAGTGCTGCTTGTCATTCAACCACATTAACAATAATTCTTCTCTCAACGCACTACACGCAGAAAATATTGCATGGACAAATACGTCTCTCACGCCTGTACTTCACAACACTGCTTAAACGCCACCGCTGCATTTCTTTATCTCTGCAACTCTAGCTCAAAGGCCACAGTGTATCCCAATCTATGGTTGGGCGGAGAGTTGCAATCCCCGACTCAGTTGCCCAGTCTTAATTTGAGATAAGTATCTCTCATGCTTGATTTGTCTAATGAATTTCAGATTATGCTTGTTGAACTAATCTGATGCCATTGAATGTACGAGGCATGATCTTTTATATGGTTGTTTATTTGGATATGGATATTGTCTTTGATATTGCATGAATGTTGATGAAGTGTGATGGAACTCATGTTTGATGAGTTTCTTGAACATAAGATACTCAACACTTATGTAAATGAATCAACATGATGACCGATTGGTCTTAAGAAGAAATGTTGGGCTTGGAAGTTGTTCAGGAATGAATTGACTGCATTTACATATATCGATCCCTGTGCAATGAAAGAAAATAGTTATAGGCATGTGAGCTTAAACCCTGAAACATACATATGCGTAGCTATGTGAGCAATTTATGTGAACAACCTAGGTTCCTCTCAACATCACGGCTGTGACCATAGCCCACAAATTTAAAGACAACTCCGTTGAACCAGTCATAGGAAGATGTATGTCTCTTGATGGGATATTGTTCCTTGATTGCCTTGGCTTCTACTGTACTAAATGATCTGGGAGTATTAAGACTCCTCTAGTAACTATCTAAACCATGGGAACGATCCGTAGGTAGACCTGTGTGAAATTCTGGAAGATTAACCCTTGTTTCCTGTAGATTACGAGTAAGAAGTCAGGCCTAATTACCAGGTAGATTGCCATGTGTTATAGAGGTCATTGCAGGCTTACGTATGCATATTACAGTGCACAGGGACATGTAGTTACTGAGCCTTCGTATACATATAGTAGAAGACTGAGAAGCATGGGTATATGTACATTATTGGAACCAATAATAAACCACTGTGAGTAATAACTGGGCACTTTTTGTGTTGAAATAGGCAACCTACAGCCATGTAGGTATCTTAGCTCCGAAGGTCGTATCCCTAAGAAACACATGGAGAATGATTGCATATTATTTCCAACATCGATGAACTCCTACGAGGTTTCTTTACTGTAGCCGAGTGCTGGGGAATATTGTGTCTCTCCATCCAATGGCAATCTAATTACGATACAGGTGAAATTGTTAACAATAAAATGGAACTAGGGGCTATTCGATGTGGTTCTTTTCTTTCAAGTGTGTCAAGTAGAGGTTGTTGTTACGTAGTTGAATGTTTGAAGAGGAGAAAAGGTCTTGTTGATTGCCCAGTGACAGGGTATGGAGGTTGCTTATGTCCAATTAAGGAGGCAAGCAACTGTTAGTGAGGATGACGGATAATATGCATATAAGATATACATTGTTGGCCCTGTTGGAGAGTCTTAATTTCCATAGAGGTAATTCTGGTCATAAAATTGCAATTTAGGTCGAGAGTGACCTACAAGCCTGAATGCTATCCACAGGCTTAGTGCATACAACTATTTAACGAGTATCATATATGAGCAAGAAACCCTAATGGATACCATCAGTCATTAAGGTATTGTAGCTCGTGAGGTCACATCTCTATGAAAACACAAGGAGGTAAGAGCACATATATTAGTATCATCCATAGATAACTAAGAAGTAGGTCAAAAATGAACAGAGAATGCAATCAATGGCCACTCAAAAGTGGGAGTATCTCAAACACTCCTAGAGCTAAAATGTTCTAAAAGTAGAAAGGGCATCCATGTCCTCGACAACAAATGTGAAGCCATTGTTGCAAAACATGTTGATAATCGTTGAAGAGTAGGCTTAAATGATTCGAAATCACTGTATTGCTGCATGATTACAAACTAGTGTAAGTGAGGATGCCTATTTTGTCCTCATTGAAGTTATGGGCAAGCAGGAAGATTGAATTGAGCCAAGATCTTCCTTAGAGATGAGAATGTCTCAAATACCACCTAACAATGCCATATATTCGACCTTAATAAGTGCTTCTATGTCAGTAGATCTGTTAGATCGTGCCCTCAGCATGATGGTGTTTTTGTCAGCACTATAGCCATTGTCTTAGTTGGGGCACATAAGCATTCTCATTTGGAAATATTTGTAAACGTCTTGGTAAACTGGGGTGTTAAATTCCCAAGGATAAGGGCATCTTTCTAATGAATTTATGCCCAGTTACAGGTGTTTCGAACAAGACTGTTCAATTGATAGAGTAAGATGGTCAAAAACTTCTGCCATGATTACGTCATGTTCTGCTAGTGAAGGAATATAAGAGGTTATTGGCAGCAGGATGCAAAGTCTCTTGGTCTAGTTTGTTTTTGTTCAAGGCATATATTGGTATTGCACTAGTTCAACAATTTCTCCTCTGTTTCGGATGCTTATTGTGAAAAGAAAATAGACTCCTATTTCATGCACACAAAGTAACCCCTTAAAATCCCTAAAATATATCATTGATATCTGTAACGAGTAGACTGAAATGCTCCCGTGTGAGCTATGAATAAAAAATAGATAGGTTGTGCTAACCAATAACTCCCTTGTTCATTATTGTGCTTCTAATTCATTACGCTTAACTATTTGAGGGTTAGGATACCACAACAGTGAAGTGGCATTACAGCAGCATGCCACGTGGGACTGGTACGTCAAGTTGATAATAGTAGAGCTAAATAATGAAACAGCATGGCATGTTGGCATGTCAAGGTGACGAGATGAACACAATAATGCTGTTTAATTCTAGTTTAAAAGAAAAAAAATCGAAACTTATAGATCCTCTTCTCATGACTGTACAATGGGAATTGACTCTTCATACCACCTCTTTTTATTTTACTGGGGTGAATAACAGTAAGTGTTATAGTTAATATGAATATAGAACGGTTTAATTTTTATAGATAAAGTGTAAATTTAAACTGATATAATATTACTCACCAAAACACAAAATAGTTAAGAATTTTGTTTTTTCACCTAATGAATCTGGACACCTTGGGATAAGAGAAGGTAGCTTAGATATCAATAATTAAATCATTGCTAAGTCATTTTATCCTTCATCAAATTGATATTCTTGGAAATGGTCATGAATTCTAGTTGTTTGACTCATCAAAACACCTTTGTTTAAGATAAAACATGATGGTGATTGCTTCACCATTCCTTTCTCAATATGACGTAGCAATGCATCACTCCCATGCTGGAGCAATGGAGTGATGGAGCATGAATATGTCTATCTAGGGATATAAATGGTGTATCTCAACCCTCCACTCATGTAGGTTAACATGGGGTCTCTCTTCCATCCTAATGTTGACAAATAAGCTAATAACACATGCCTCCTAATGTGTGAGGTTAGAAGAAAAATTAAGGACAAAAACACATTACAATATGGTCTTAGGAAATGGCGTAGGGAAGGACTTAAGAATCAAGAAACTAGCTAGGACTTTCCAAACACCTAGTGCTCAATCATATAGATCATCTCTGATGTAGGCACACTCATGGTTGGTATAAGAGATAATTGAACATGGACACAAACATTATACATTGGAGATCCATTACATGAAATAGTAATACATTAACACAAAGGAAGGCACAGTGGATCCATGTCATTAAGAAATAAATCATAACCACTAGTAAGCACAACTTTGATCTCTGTCACAATACATATTGGTATTACATTCAACAAGTAGAAGAGTGCCCCTTATTGGTCCTCAAACTACATAATTTGGTACAATACTACATCATAGCTTGGGAGAAGCTACATATAGGAGTGTGATGCCCCTAAACCCAAGGTCTTCATTCCAAACTCAATTGTTTGAATCTTCATCAAGTGAGTAGATGAGTTGATGATGAGCATGAGAGAAATTCCCTGATTACTGGTCATTTATGTATATTATTAACATATGCAAGCGGATCCACAAATAATGAAAATGGACCCCAAATTATGTAGCACAATCCACTTATCATGAATATATGAGATAATGTTGAGCACTCATGGATTGAATGGATTAGGAATCAATGAGGAAAACCCACTTCCCATTATAAATAAACCTCCCAATGAGGACTACAAGTTCCAAGGTACTAGTGGTTTCTATATCTGTCTTCTAGATAAGGAGTTGTTGTCAATAAGAGGAAATACATCATAGAAGGGCCTAAATGTATCCCTCACTAATTGACATGAAACAAACCAAGAGGTGATGTGAATAATGAAGTCATCATGTACAACTAACACAAAGATAATCAACATAAAAGGTCAACACATACTGAAGATGGGTGATTGAGGCTTAAAATTCCCTTAAACATATAGTGCCATGACATAGAAATGACTTGGAAGCATTAACTAATGAGCACCATGAGATATAATGCAACAATGGAGGAGGAATTTAAGCATGCTCCATAGTGACTAGAAAGGAAACCAATCAAAGGAAAAAATAACTCATATGTATGGTACAACTTTATGAAAGCTCTAACCCAACTATAGGATAGTGACAAAAACAAGTGCCATGTTCAGGAATAATGTCATTAATGTTGGAACTTATTTAAATGGATTCTAATAACCCTCCCCCCACCCCACCCACCTCTTCTTCTTTTTTTCTAGCATCTCCTTCATAGATTAACAATCATGAAAGAGAAGACAACATGCTCGATCGTTTCTTTCTCATCCAATTTTAATGAGCTTGAGAGAGAGTGATGAGGCTCAATATCATTATCATGGTGGGTGTATAGGATGAGTTACAGGCCTACAAAGAGTCACAATGTGGACACCAAAACAATACATGGGTGTTATTCTTGGTCATTCATGAAGGGTATGCATTACCACTCAAGTTATATTGTGCAAATAGAGAGTGGCTAATGTCACAACATGATAGGATGAGAGCTAAGGTGCAATGAATATGGCATAGATGGTTGATAATGCAAGGAGATGTAAGAAAATACATATTCCTGTTCTGGGTCTTGATCAAGCACTTGAAAAATACAATAAAAAACATTTTTTTACTTTGACAGTGTTCACATTTGTGCATTTAAAGAATAGGTCTTTCAATTGCATTGCACTCTTTTCACTTCACATACTAGAATGTGATTCATAAGGCATTCATAGATTGAATTAATAGATAGATTTCACATGCTTTTTGTAGGTTATATTATCACATTATGTTTTCGTAAGATAGCCTTTATATTGTTTTTCATAAAGACAATTCACATTCCTAGATCACATTCTGCTATCTACTTTAGTAGAACAATTTCGAATGTTTTTCAAAGTATATAATTTCTTACTTCCATAGACAAAATTTCAATGCTCTCGTTAAATAGGATTTCCATGCTTTCTTAGAATAAGTTCTTTTCTTTCATAATCTAGATTTCCTTGCTTTCATAAAATAGGCATTCCTACTTTCACTAGATAATGTTTCAATCCTTTTCTAGAATAAGTTTCCTACTTTCATAGCTCATATTTATATGTTTGCCTAGATAATTTCATGCTTTCATAGATTTAAATTTGTGTGCTTTCAATTTTTTTCCTAAAATTAGATTCTATTGCTTTTCTAGATCAGGATTTACATTGCTTTGCATAGATTAATATTCCATTTCAATTTTTTTGATACCCTTTTATAGAATACATTTTATTTTCTTTCATAGATTAAAATTTCATTTTATATCATTCAAAGAATATAACTTTTTTCCTTACCATTTATTTCCCTTAAAATTGAAAGCTAAACTCCTAGCATATACTATGTTGTGTACTTCACAAGTTTACTTACTCAGATTGATGATTTAATGTAATGTAATTTAAAGCACATTTACCTAACATTTTTGGCATCGTTGTTGGGGACGTATACATACGATTTAGATTTTATTTAGATTATTCTTTAATTGATGCAACTTTGGAAAGGAGAAACGGTAAGACGAGATGTAAGAACCTATGCATCACATCGTGAGGTTTATCCTAACTTTAGTTGCTGAATTTCATTTCATTCCTAGTTTCATCCATTTGTAGTTACATACATTAAATTTCATTCATTTTAGAATGCATGTATAGGGAAAGGGACTCTAGAGGTAGATTCGTTAGAGGACGAACTTCAATTCCACAATCACTTACCACCCCCAATAGACTACATGGTGCAGTAAGAGCCACATAACCATCCACGTTATGAATTCCTACTTTTGTAAGTAGAAGGAGGCATCTTGAGGTACAAAGATCTGAAATTGGGACCATAGAAGAACCAACCTCTTCCACAGAAGTAGTTGTAGACAAAATAACATCTTTAGCTGAAGTAATTATTTTTCTTCCTTCAACAGGAGAGAAACTTGTTGGACAAGAACTTGAAATACCGACTGGAGGAGAAGAAGAAGAAGGGAATTTCTTTTGAAGACCAGTAATAGAGGAAAAAAACATTGAAGAACCTTATTACCTAAGTTCAAAGGAATCAATGACAGAAGGAGAAGGAGAAGTATTCCCTCCTCCCAATGGACATGAAACATTAATAAGCGAAGGAGGAGGTGAAAGACCACTTCTTGGAGGTGGAAGAAGAGGAAGAATACCTCTTGGAGATGGAAGAGGTAGTAGAGGAGGAAGAGGTGAAGATGGAGATGGTGCCAATGAAGGAGATCCTTATGGATTTCCCATTCAAGATATTGATATGAATGTTAATATGAAGAACATCCCTCCATCCGTACTTCCTAACTTCCATGGTCTGAGATAAAAAGGCCTAGAAACTTTTATTTTTGAATTTGAATTACTTTGTATATAGTATGGTTACTTACTTAATGCTCAAAAATTGAAATTGTTTTTAGATACATTGAAAGATGGAGCTCTTAAATGGTTTATGGGACTAGGTACTAACTTTATAAGATCATGGGATTATATGAGAAGAATATTTTTAGACAAATGTAGAGACTAAACATGATCTTAAAGAGGAAATCTTTAAATTAAGCCAAAAATAATATTAGAGTCTTGAGGATCTTATAGAAAGATTTGTGTATAATGCTAAGAGGGGAAAATTATATAATTTAGGATTTGATACACTAAAACCATCTTACTTATAGCAATCAAATATGAGTGGATTATATCCTTAAGCTAATGGGTAAAGGGGATGTATCCCAATTTCCATTTGAATAAATTTGTGAATTGTGTAAGCATATATCAAGAGAAAGGACAAAGTATGGCAAGAGCCCTAGTGATCCATCCATGGCAAGAGTAAGTAAACCAACATAAGTATCGGTAAGTCAAGTTGAACTTGTCTACCACTTCAAGGATAACCCACCCTTACCCCTCTAAACCAAAGATAATCCTCTTAGGTTTTCCTAGATCTAATCCCTCCATTGTCAAGGTCATCCTACATCTCTATAATGGTGGGGCCCTCTTTTTATTTAGGAATATTTTCTTGTCTTCAATACCAATAGACAATTTGGTCAACCAAAATGAATATATATGTTTAATTATGAAAACAAATTCCTCTACAGACAATTAGACTCAAGTCAAAGAGAAAACCCCTAATACAAGTTAGAGATAACAACAAGAAAACCAAAAGAATATAGGGGCCTTTTGTAGGTTATCCTAGGATGATCATGACCTAGGTCCAACCAACAAAGGTAAAAACATTATTTATGGCAACCTTCCTATACTAGTCGTTATAATCGTCAGTGACATTTTTAGTGTCATGAAGCATCACCCCCTAGGAACATCGATATGGTGATGTAATGTTAGTTTGAGGTTGGACAGGAGCTTCCCACTTATGTACACACATGATGATTCCCTAGGGAATGGAAACTAAGGTACCACTTCACAATCAAATGATCATGGAAACAATTGTGAGTTGGGACCATATGAGTGGAAAAGGAAATTAGGCATGGAACCTCTATGACGGATTGTTCATAGTGAACCAAATGCCTCCATGAGATTCCCAAATGTATATCATCTAATGAACACTAGAAAAAAATGAGATGGGATATCTCTCCACATGATACCAATGCAGGCTCATGCTTGAATCCCATGTTGTAGGAGCTTCCTCACAAGCAATCTATATGATAGTAGGTTTTTTTCACTCTGTTGTGATCTCTAGTTTTAGTTTTGTGGACGTAACGAGTTGACTCTCTAATGTTATTAAAAGGTCCTACAACTTAGTCTATATTGGTTTTCTATAATTGAGAATGTATAAATAGATTTTATTGTTACTTATTTTAAGGCTATTGTTATAGAAGGGACACATAGTGAAGCTTTATTGATGTTCAAAAGGAATTTAACACAATTCAACCAATGCAAGCTATATGGTAGATGAAACTATTTTAGTTTAATGAATGATATGTAAGGTAGGGAAAGAGATCATTTTACCTTTTAAAAATATAAAATAAACCTCACACACTCTCATTTGTCATCAAAACATTGAATTATTGTAAACAAATCCAATCTAGAACACTCATACAATCCAAGCTCACCAATGAAATTGAAAACATGAGAGCACTCAAAAGCACATAACTAGTATTTTGATAAAAACATGTTATATTTAACCTATCTAAGAAGCCAAACAAAAGCACACTAATAGCTAGCAAAGACATTTTGGATTTACAAAACAATCTGGGTAGCCAAGAGGGCAATCCCTTAATGTTACAAGAACCAAACACACTAAAACTAATGAAGATAAGATATCATAAAAAAATTGATTTCATGTATATTTCTCAATAAAATTGAGAAACAAGTACTAATCAATAGAGTACATCAAGTTTTGGACACTTGATACGCTGTTTGGTTCACCTATCACCAAACAAACCACTCAAGCATCTGAACAAACAAGTTAATTCAAGCAAGAGAAAAGAGACCTTAATCCACTCAAATTGATTAGATATAATGATGAATTATAGGGTTTTGAGCCTAATCCCAGAGGGATCTAGCCTTTTGACACCTAAAATATAGACACAAGTTCAAATAGAGAATTAAATTCCCAAATATCCTATATATCTCACCACTCTATCCAAGTGAGAAACAAGTGATGAAAAATCTAATATTGTTCTTCTATAATGTGCAAACAATGATGACTATAGAAAAATTACTCTACAAAAAAAGGGATAGGGTGATGATCTTCCTAAGCAATATTTTTTCAAATATTTAATCCCACGTATGAACAATCAAACATGGATCTGACCCATAAAAGACATAAAAAGGATAGCATTGATCTCAAACAATATAAAGAACCAAGAAATTCTAAGGGAATAAGGATAAATTAATGATATCTCCCTAGTGAAATTTTTGGTTTTGTTTGCACAAATGTGTTCCTATTGGCAAAGAGTTGTTGCTCCAAAAAATTTCCCCTTAGATTTATTGAAAAATAAGGTAAAACATTCAAAATATTTGTCTTATATTTATCACACAACTCGCTTCACATACATGGAAAGAAAGGAAGGATAATATGGATAACTTCAACCTTTGATCAATTGATATGAAATTTGAGTGAATCAATTGTAGAAGATCCTGCTCTAACTCCCACAAATCTTTCTTCCACTACTTATACCTGTAACTTGTACACATCACAAAAAAGAGACCAAATATTTCTCTCCTAGTGAACATCCATTAGTGAAAACAATAGATATAACAATGATACCCAAGATCATTCAAATCCAACATAAATCATGAAATATAACATAGATTTTGGGGAGAAAACTTGATGAAATTTAGATTCAAAGAAATAGAACCATTTATAACATTATACCTTAGCTGTAAATACGGTTTCTTCAAAATTACCCTAATCCCTGCTCCTCCTTGGCTCACTCTTTATCATTAGGCTCACCACAACAATGTGAAGAGGTATTCTTGAAAGGTTTCACTAGCATAATGGTACTATATTCCTTCCATCTATATTGCTCTCCCCTAGAAGGATCTCATTATATAGGCTTCTCATATATCCGTGAGGATGAATATGGACACATAGAGCCGAGAAACGTTAGCCTTAGAAATCAATAATAAGAACATGTCCAATTCATATGATCCCCTATCAAACTAATCATTTTGGAAATCACGAATTCTAGATTTTTTGACCCATAATTATTCCTTTGCTGAAGAAAAAAAGTGGAGATGATTGCTTTGTCACTCCTTGCTCACTACAATAGTGCAATGCATTACTCCCTTGGACCATTGCTAAGGATGTGGAGAAATGGAGCATGAAAATATGTTTTTCCAAATATATGATAGGTGTATCTTATCCCTCCACTCATGTAGGTTAAGGTAGGCTCCCTCTTCCATCCTAAGGGTGACAAATAAGATGATTAAAAAAATCCACTTAAGAATCTATGAATATTTACTTTGTCATCATCCTTTATGAATCCAACATATATTAGTAATCCAGAAACTTCCTCTCATGCTCATCAATTTTTGTATTTCCTGACTTGAGTTAAAAGAAATCTTGCATTTTATTATCTAATAATAACCGTACAAATACTTTTTTTTTTGTAGGCTAGGGCGGGACTCTCCGATTTACATGTCCATTAAGTACCCCTCAACGGGGGAAGGGTAGCCCAAGATTTGAACCCAAGACTTCCGGTTCGGTGAGACTTCATTTCCACGGCCATTGCCGCTTGAGCTACCCCATGTGGACAACCGTACAAATACTTATTCTAAAAGTACTTCTTGAAATTTCTTCCAAATGATATTGTTCTTATTCAAGTGTTTGAATTGGATTCCTTGATCCCACCACATAGAAGCCTTTCCTTTCAAGTGGTAAATGGAAATTCTAGCTTCCAAGTTGGAGGAATAGTTATGTAGCTAAAATTACATCACAATCCCAAGCAACCAAGTTTCAACTTCTTATAGTTTCTTATTCTTTCCATTAAACGTGGCTAAATTTAGATTTTGAACTCTCCTTGCAAATTTTCCTATTGATATCTTCTCCTTTCATGTCTAATAGTGGATACTTTTGGGATACTTTGTAGTTATTTGAGGAAATATGTGCTTCCAACCAAATAGTAGGTGATTATGGTGGCCTATGAATCTTGGTAAGAGTACTTGAATGTTTGGTTATTGTATGTGATGGAACCTTGACTAAACTGAGTGGGGTGGGGGGTGGGGGGTGAATCAGTTTAGTACATTCATGGAAATTACTTTATTTTCTTTAAAACTCATTATCTGAATTTTTAAAAGAGAAGCTTAACACATGACGACCAACAGATTGAATATGTGAACAACAAGTAATAAGTAATCCAAAACATCGCATAAGCAAATAACATCAACACATATGGACACCAAATATAAATGGAAACCCATAAAGGGAGAAACCACGATTTGTTATTATTGTGATGCAAAGGCAAGCTTCTACTCCCTTATTACATCTGATTTTCTATAGGCTCCAATCTACAGGAGGCTACTACCTCAGTTTTTCTATAGGCTACAACATGCAATGAAGCTCCAACTCCCATAAGTTTTATGCAGGCTACAACCCACAGGAGGCTCCTACCTCAACATGCTCCAACTTGTTATTTACCAAGCTACAACTTGAAATTAAGGAGACTATAATTCCCTGCTACAAACAAGAAACAACAATGTGTTGGTTATATGGTCTATAACTCTACATACCTCTACCTCTGTTCCTACTTCTTTTCCTCAAATATGCTTCACATCAACTCTATATATGTGCGAGGTAATAAATGAAGAATGCCTTAATCAGCTCTCACATTTTCTAATTCTCTAACACTTTAGCCTTGCAACCTAACATATTTTATAAGCAAGCTTTGATGGTTTTTAGTATTCCAAACATGAATATTAAGTGAAAGGACTTGTCTTTTTTCATTCCATTCATTCGTCACACCTTTTGATATTTTGAATATTTAAATAAATAAATGTTTCACTAAATATATATTTTTTTTTCACCCACCTGTAATAATTAGATTAGCAATATAGTAGCCATATCTTTTGCAACATATATTAGCAATACATAATAAACCATAATGAATCACAACATCACAAGAATAAACAAATTCTTCATGCATTTTCCTTTGTATTTGCATTATACCTTTTCCTTAATCTTGCATCATGTCTTTGCCTTGCATCACAAAAATATTTGCAACATCTTTGCCTTTGCCTTTTCCTTTTCCCTTCATCACAACATCTCATCTCAACCATCATATGCATATAGGAACATAACCAAGCCAACATTTGATGTCATCTCATTGACATCTCCAAGACACATCATATGTCGAAGCATCCCGAATGCATCATTGTACAAGTATACCTTGTTGACCACATAATGCTTTGCCTTGTACATATTCAATCAAACATGCCTTGCATCAAACATCAAACATACCTTGTTGTTGCTCCTTTGTTGTTCCTTTGCCATCACCTTCATACTTCAAACATTACAAAAATCAAACATACCTTGTTACTCCTTTGTTGTTCATCTATGATCAACATATCAATCATACCTTCAATATAGCTTCTACAACATACCTTGTTTCTACTTCTCTTTTGTTCATCTTTGACCAACATATCAGGCATACCTTCAATATAGATTCTACAACATACCTTGTTTCTGCTCCTTTGCCATCAATGACAACAATGCCAACAATCTCCCCCTTTCGCATTGATGACAACACATTCGTCCTTACCCTTTTGTCTCGAGTAATATTTCTCCTTGTTTCTCCTAACTTCTACTTAGCTCCCCCTTTGACATCAATGGAAAGGGGGTTAGAAAAAAATTTCCCACAATGGTGCTCAAACAGGTGCCCATAGTTGTACTTAACCTGAAATATTTTCATGGCCCAACGATCATAACATAATTCTGAGGTGATATCCAATGAAATATTTGGATAGATGCAGTAAATAAATCTCATTCATGGAGTTACACAACTGAGAGGTGCTCATCGAATGATAGTATTCTTCAGGGCTCCATAATCCAAGAAATATTGTGTAACATGCATTTAACAGTTGAATCATATGACAAAGAAATCCTTCTAGCACCAACTCACAAAATATGATTCTTCCTTGACTTGAAAACATGGTAAACATCCATACTACCACCTTGAAATTAGCATCAATAATGTCATTTGTGATCTTCTAACACTTCCTTGCAATTATTTATTTATTTATTTATTTGTTATGTTACACTAAAGAAAACAACCTGAAAGTCATTGTTCTAAAGTACAATATTTGATCTAGAAGTACAACTCCTTGTGTCACTTTCATTTTCAATATTTACTCCACAAAGTAGTTGGAAAGTACTAAGAATTCCTCAACATTCTCAACTCATATCATTTTTAGATCAAATACAAAACCCAATATACCGATGACGAATCACTTTTCTCATTCACATCATGGAATATGTGGGGAGGTTCCATATATATAATTCTCTAGAAAATATGAATGAGGAGTTGAAATTGTAAGGAAACCATTCAATGCTTTTATGAGGTTTGGTTTATGAACATTTTCTTATAGCATTTATTTTTTCTTTAGGTAGAGTCTTCCATGCCACATTCATGAGCTTGGATAAACTCAGAGATGATTCATGAGAAAATTCTTCCAAAATTCTTGGAAGCATAATTTTTGTTTCATTCGTAATACTGATGCTTGCTTAAAGGTACTCTACTTTTGTAATTTCAAACTCTTGGTAGAAATTCTTTTTTGTGCAACTGCATACCACTGGATTAGAGGAGCTCCCAGAGTAAAGTGAAAAACACACAATAGGTTTTGGCTGCTCTAGGGCATATGCTTGTAGCTCTTCCCCTCCTCTAGATTTCATCCCAGATAGAAGCAATTACTGTAACCACTGCATAAATAATGTATCAACGCTACTCCAAGAGGGATGAATTAATGATGCATATATATTGTGCATATATTTGAATCAATGTTGAACAATTAAGAGCATTGTTGACTTATAACATTGGCTATATGAATCAACGTTGCATATTATGAATTAACGTTTCATATTAATCATTAGTGATGCATATTAAACATAATACGAATTAATGTTTCACATTATGAATTAAATATTAGAATGTTGTCTATTTGTTGGTTGAACCACTAAGAGCATTGTTGAATGCATGACTATACATTCTATTGTTGGTTGAACCATTAAGAGCGGTGACATGTATTGAATATTATTGGAGAGCGTATTACAAAAGTATTGAACACATAGAATATATAAATGCATAACATATTGAACCTTGATAATCGATGCTGGAAGAATGTATTAAAGAAAAAAAACCCTATTTTACCAATGCACTCTTTGTTGTATTAATGAAAGCACACTCCTTGTATATTAGCATTAACACTTTTAGCTAATTACACTTGCATTAACGCAAATTCCTTGTATATTAGCATTAACACTCTTAGCTAATTACACTTGCGTTAACACACATTCCTTGTTGTATGCATTGAAAAGGACATATTATATCTTAAACACAACATTAACTCTCTCCATAATAAACAACATATATGATATCCATAAGCATATACCAAAGCATACCATACGAAAACAATACATATAGCCATATAACAAGGCAATACATATCAATGTTGTCAATATATATATATATATATATATATATATATATATATTATATATATATATATATATATATTCAAATATGTGGAAAACACTATAAATAAAGAAATTGTCATATATGTGCCATCGTTGACATATCAAATATGTGAAAACATTGCCAACGAAGAAACTTCCATATATGTGCCAATGCTACCATACAAATATGTGTCAATGCTAATATATTGAAAACATTTGAAAACCATATCAACGCATAGGCAACAAATATTAAACCAATGAGTTGGAATTAGCGATATATTAACGCTTTCCATGATATATAAACTCTTGGCATATATGTAACATTGATCGCATCAATGAATCCATATTTCGATAGATCTCCACGTGTCCATGCAAAATATCAATTATTGTCACACTTCCCTCTTTAGCTTCGCCCTTTTGAAGATATCTGATTCGGTTGTTCAATTCCAATTAATATTTGCATTTAGTGCAACGACCACTGAGCATTTCATATAACAATTCTTGTTCTAAAGCAATGTTATGCAATGTTATCATTGAATTGGATTAGGGCACAAAACCATAATGTGAGTGAAACACACCATTTATAATGAATTCCAACAACATGGTAAGTTGTAAACATTGTTCTAATATCAACGCATTAACACTGCCAATGTTGTATAAACATATTAATGTTGTAAAAGTTGCTATATCGACCGTTGCCACCATAATTAAAAACTGCCAATAACTTTGATACCATAACACATGTATCATGTTGTAAGAATAAAACACCAATGCACTATTTCTTTGTCACATATGTTTGTTATGTTCGTTCCGCCTCTGTTGACTATCCCTTTGTGTCCTATCATATTCTGTCTAACTAAATCGTTTCACTTCCATAGATTTGCTAACATCAGTATCTTTTGCTCTGCATAATCTTTGAGGACAAGAATACCTATCAAAAAATATTTTTATCTTGATTTAATATGAGTGTCCATACTTCTGCGCAACATTATTTCTTTAGCATATACATAAATATTTAAAGTTGACACACCTAGCTCACACATATTGTTTCTGCATACTGATACTGCATTATATACTGTCAAATTTTTTTCGGATACTAGACCCCATTCTCACTCATTCAATTTACGATTCATTCTTTGCAGATGATTTTTGTTTGAAACTTGAGATATCCTTAAACTATTATGTTCCCAAGATGGTTGGCTTGCACTAGTACAAAATGGCAAAATAGTTACTAAAAAAAGACTAAATTTTGCATATAAACGACCATTTTTCAGTCAGTGACCAATAGTAGCTAATTTACAGTATCTTATAACGCGACCAACGTTTAGTCATTTTTAGCTTATTCATTAATTTGTTGTCTCAATTTCATTATCTAGTAGTATATTTAATCATAAATTTTGTCATTAATTTATTCATTGATATAATCATTAATTGCCACAATTAATGACCAAATATACAACAAAATATATTACTATATGATTACCCGAGAAAACCAATTAATGACCAAAGCAATATGACCAAAATGTTGGTCGTGTTATAAGATACTATAAATTAGCTACCAATAGTCATATATATGCAAATTTTAGTCATCGCTTGAAACCAAGTAATGACCAAAGAAATATGACTAAATTTTGGTTGTGTTATAAGATACTGTAAATTAGTTACTGATAGTCATATATATGCAAAATTTAGTCGTCATTTGTAATCACAAATTTACCATTTGCAGTAGTCATTTATCTTTTCTTGGTAGTTTCATATTCATTATATAAATGACTATTTTAGTAGTTTATATTCATTTCATTTACTTTCATCAATAATCATTATAAACAACTAATTTAGTCGTATTCATTTTATTTTTATTCATCATTAGTCAATATAAACTACTAATTTAGTAGTTTTAGGTTGATTTTATGTGTTTATTATTAATCAACATAAATTAATTAGTATGGTTTTTCGACTAAATCAAAAAAAATTCATACAATGTGCATGTTTGTCTAATATAAAAACACAAAGTTACATATGTTAATTACAATACTAAACAACATCAAGTGCAACTATAAATAGTTTCAACCACATAAATTATATTATATGAAATGTCAAGTATTACAATACGAGTTTCCAACTTAATATTGGTTAGACTAAAATTTACACATAAAATGTTGTTTCATTACTTCAAAATAGTATCATTGTGTTTCCAAGGCATTGCAGGTGAATTCACCAACTTTGAAGACTTGACGATCAGTCTCTATATGTGTGTCTTATGTGGGATATAATTGGCTCTAAGAGTATCACTAGACTGATTCTCTTTTCTCGCTCTAGTTTTGCGTTCATTGCTCTAGTGTTATTGTTCTCATCTTTCTTCAATTCTTGCTTGCCATCAATATTGAGTTCCTTTTCATAAAACAAAAGAAGATACAATGCAGAGTGTAAGCCGTGAAAGATGATGAACAATAAAATATAAAATAAAATATACTATAAAGAATGTATATGACATATACCTCAACATCAACAATGTGAAAGCCATTTTTCCCCATAAATTAGCAAGAAACTTGAACAAGTTTTATTCAGTTGGACGATAGTGGCCATTATATGGCCAGATGACCTGTATAAACAAAGAAAATAAATTATCACCATAGAAAATAACACCTTAGTAACTTAGTATTCAACCTTCAAGGAAAGCTTAGGTACAATCATGCCAACCAAGTTACATGCTAAAAAGCTCAAGTTGTAGATAACTTGTGAAAACAAATAATTTGAGATATAAAGTCTAATCCTTGTCATTTTATTTGCAACAACATTTAATTCTCTAACACATGAACTTGGTCAAGTATATAAAAAACATGTGCTCAAATAACAACATGAAAGTAAACTTTTCTAATAACCACGAAAATATTTTAACACAAAACAACTAAAAGGATTCCAATCAATATCGTGTAATACTAATTTCATCTTCAAGCTTTGGTTGTTGTTTAAATGAACATGATACTAAGTATTTTCAATTTTATAGTTAAAAGAAAAAAAAGTCAAAATAAATGTTCAAAATACAATTAAACAATAAAGAGAAGATATCATGGAATGGATATTGCAATTATAAAAAAAATTGTTTACCTATCCACCGATGTCTTGTGTGGCATTCCTAAAACATTTGATTGCCCAAAATAACCAATGAGGTGAAAGAATTAGAACATTAAAAACCATAGGAATCCCTACTAGAAACATTTCCAAAGTCGATGGCTTAGGGGCCTAAAGGATCTCCAATAAAAAATGAATCATATCCAAGTCATGCTCTGCATTGTCTCCCCATCCTTTTTCCAATCACACTTCCTGTAACCTGCCTACACCGGAGTCAAGTAACAATAAAACAAAGGCATTGACATTTATTTTTATCTTTTATGTTTATAAACTTTGCATCTAAAAACCTTAACATAAAATAACTATAATACTAATATTATCTTCAAGTTTTGGATGGTGTTTAAATGGTTACGATAACAAGTATATTCAATTGTATAATCAAAAAACGAAAAAAAATCAAAGTAAAATTTCAAAATAAAATCAAACAATAAAGAAAAGATATCATGGAATGGGCGTTGAAATTATAAAAAGTTTTTTTACCTATCCACCAATGTCTAGAATTTCTAAAATTGCTTGCCCAAAATAACCACGAGGTGTAATAATCACAAAATTAAAAAGCATAGGAATCATTTCTAGAAACTTATCCAAAGTCGGTGCATCAAGTGCCTGAAGGATATCCAACAACAAATGAACTGTTGAAAAGTGTAACTAAGTTCAGTCTTCATAATGACATGTAGTTATGATCTTTTTAAATGATGAAATGAAGAGAGTAAAATTATTTTTATAATGCGTCATGGATTTCATGAGCAAGAAATTTTATTTAGATGGCTCCTATTGACAGCCTTAGGATTTTTCATTAGAATCAAAGAGTAGATTTGATGTATGAAGAACCCTTCTTGGGGATATAACAATGTATATGAGTCTATAAAATGTCTAGAAAGCCCTCCAATGGCAAGCACTAATCCTCCTCTGGATGTCAGCCTCAAGATGCATAAGAAACTCATGCCGGATCAGATTATATGGAGACACGTCTATTTGAGATGTCATGTCAGCTTAATATATGGGACAAACCACTATAAATAGGTGGGCAGGATCTCCGCATTATGTAGACACAAAATTTCGGATTCTCTAAATTTTCGGTGATGTACTACAATCAACAGTTCGGTGACAACTCCGATATTTTCATATAGATATAATATTGATAAGTTAGGACCTCTATTACAGTCAACAAGAAAGTTCAAATCTCTGTTTTGGGTGGATAGATACAACAAGGAAATTTATATCTCTGTTTTGGGTGAATAGATATAGCAAGAAGGTTTGGATTTCATTATAGTCAAGGTAATTTGGATCTCTCGGAATTTGGGTAACCAAAGCACAGTGACCAGAAGACTAGAATGATTCGAAGTACAGTTTGATGTCTTGATTATGGAGGAGTTGCAACATATTATAGTGAAACCTCAGTTTAAGGTCTCAGTGCTAAGGAAAGATATAAGTATTATCTCAATGGAAAGAGATCAATTCCATGACATCAAGGAGGTATCACAAAAATGGAATCTCAATATGAAGACAGTGAGAGAACTCAAAAAAATATCTTGAAGCCAAGAAGGTCGAAGAGGAAGAAGAGTAAAGAAGAAGAAAATATAGTCAAGAGATCTAGTGTCTTGGTCTTAAAGTGGCTAATAAGTCAAGGGTCTTGGTCTTCGTATTCATCAATTGGAATCCCTATAAGAATAATTTGTGTAGGTTTTCCTCTCAAAGAGTGAGAGGTTTTGGCCCTGGATCATAGCCTACATGTTGTGTCTCTTATTTATTTATGATCATGCATTAGTTATTTTTTGATGAAGAATAACACTAATAATATAACAAGAAGAAGATCCTAATCTAAAGAAGTAAAAATAATTCACAAGCAGTCGTTAATAGAAGATAAATCACTTAATGATATTTCCCTAGATTTCTCAAGATGAATCATATCCAAGAGATTATCTGCATTGTCTCCCCATCCTTTTTCCAATCCCATATCTTGTAATCTGGCCACACCAGAGTCTGGTAACATTCAAGTGAAAGATTTTATATTTTTGTAAAAAAAATTGGAGATTTGTCAAGTAAGCTAATTGCATGGTACAAAAATTGTTTCCGCAAATTTATCCATAAATACAGTGGGTCTTAGTAATAAACATTTGCAGAAGATTTGTCAAGAAAGAAACATGCACAACTTTAGATTCCTAGTTGTGTGAACATTTGACATATTTGATGTAGATTTAATTTTGTTTTTCTTTATTTGAGTTTTGAAGGCCCTATAATAAGAGTACCTAGTGATCCTATAATAAGAGTACCTCTACCACCATACCCCTTACATGAAGTTGGTGTTTGACTGCTTCCAATCCTGCAAGTTGCTATGGATGGAAAACAATGGAGGTCATATCCACAGAGTATAAATTTACAAACTTTGACTTTTAAACAAACCATTGTGAATGTGAAAGGGACTTTTACTGCTTGGAGAATTTGGAGGGCCTAGAAGTTTCCTAGAAGATTGAACTAGAAATTCCAAGACTTTGAAGTTGGTCTATTTTGAATGATCACTCTTTACGGTGTTCTTATCCTAATTTATGAAATAAAAGTCAAGACGTTATGGTTTTTGGTCCTATAATTTTTCAAAAGAGGCATTAACAATATCAAAGACATTTTTTATGCTCAAACATGGAAATGTGTCTCTTTCCATAGGCAGAAAAAAAAAAGTCCAAGGTAACCAATATTCATAGACATGTCATTCAAGCAAGTCAAGGTGATCATGCCCAACTTACTCTTCATGAAATTAGGCCTACAATCCTCTACAACCTGCTAGATGGAGTTGAATTGGAACTAGGTTGAGGCCTTTACAAAATACATGCCAGTGAATATTGCTCACTAGGTTATGAGAGGAAATAAAATGGGAGAAACTTTTTCTCCTATAGGTTATCCACTTGGGTGTGTAATACTCACTACAAAACCAAGTTGAATGTAAGTTGAATATATTTTTCTTGGATATGGACTTCATTTTTAGTGATGTCTAAATAGACTCTGATAAAGATCCAGGTTCCTGTTGTCCCTAGGTTTCAACACCAGAATGGGGCTTAGGGATTGGATTTAAAATCCTCAACCATGAATTTTTTATTAGGAGGCACATATTTAATTTCCATATTAGTAGTGTAATTTAGTTGTGGCTTATATTTAACAATCAGAGGTTTGCTGCAATTCCAAACTTCTTATCCCTTGCAGGTAGATGAGGTCAATATTTTTTTGGGTGATGGTTTCTACACTTCCACACAACTAATAAATGATTGAAGCGTACCATTCCAATCAATGGAATATTTATCATGGGGCCCATACTTATCATCTTTTTCTTATACAACCATCTTATACTTGGTAATTAATGAGCAAGCAAAGGTTCTAGGAATTACTCAACTGAAACACAGGTGAAAAATTTGCAAAACTGTGGGCTGAGAATGATCTGGTAAAGGATTATGCATTTACACTCTGGTTGTCGAATTATATTTGAGCCCTAAGTCTCACTTGGTCAAAAGAAAAATCATAATCATAATTTAAAAGTGACGGGGAGAAAAGAGGAATTGTTACCTACTGTTAAAATAGGTGCAAAAGACGAGAGAGTTCCTTCTTTTTGTGGGACTGAAAATAAGCAATTATCCACTAGTTCACATCAAGGCCAGGATGATGAAAAATTGGAGGTTTGTAGAGTATGCCACTGTACAGAAACTAATAAAAAAGGGGAATCTTCTCTTCAGTTTTTAGGAATCTCCACCCCGTCAAGGGATAGGTCACAAAGATTCATTGTGAAGCCCTCAATTGCTAAAAATGATACAAAGGGTGTACATAATGATGTATGTAGCACCGAGAAAAAGAGAGAAGCAATTGACTATGTTGAGTATAAAAGTCTAGATGGAGAGGTGCTTCTTTGTGGCAGTGATTTAGAAGCAGGTTTAGGCTTTTGACATCAGAATACTCTCACTGAGTTAGGTTTTTTTTATGCAAGAATGATCTTTCGTTAGGCCATTACGCCTGTGCTTTACAGTGGTTCACTAGTCATGGATCGGTTATATGTGAATATCTATGAGTGTAGCAGAAATTATTAGGCCTGAAGACATGAACAGAGTTATGGTAGCTTTAAATGAGTGTGAAACATTGAGGGCAAGAACAGATGCTGGAGAAATGACTCTAGCATCTACCCAGTGGCGTGTTGTTGTGGATCAAGATGAAGTAGATGCATTAAGGAGACAAAGACTTACTGAAATTGCATCATGGTTTAATCCACGCATTCATGCGACAGTTTCACAAGTGGCTAGTGATGAGGCATCTATTACTCCTAGTGATGAGATGCATCCTAAGATATATCCAGCTACAAAATAGGTAGTAGAGGCCACTAGAATACTGATTGCTACTGGGTTGTTGACTATTACTCTTTCTTGGTTGATTTCCCCAGGGTTGGAAAGGTATTTTCATTCTCTCCTTCTATTTATCTTAATTGTTGCATTAAATCAATCATGATATTTTTGTCATTGGGGACCAGGAGCTGGAGTTTGATAATCCTTCGATCGGGTAGTCACATTAATGGGCGTTCTCATCATGAACACTTGAGATCCAGAGGATGTAGATCGAGGTTGGTCTACCATTTGAGTCTGCTGAGACGAAAAAGGCTCTTTTAGGACATCAGGAGTCCCCTTGAGCAATCGAATAACTTCGGATTGTCATGGACAATCCTTAGTATAGTGATCCTCCTTTCAAATGAGGCAAGTTTACTTAGGTTTCCATTAGGATGATTCGCCGACAGACAATTTGGGAGGACCCTGTTTCGGGGCATTGACTCTAGCTTCGCCTTTGCCTTTCTTTTTTCCTCTTGAGGATTTGTACACTGCGGTAGACTGGACAGCATGGACCTATAAGGTTTTACCAGGGCCTGGAGGGTTTTGAGATTAACTGTTGGGAGCAGTATTCGAGACCGACTTCTATTTGGAGGAAGTTTTGATAGAGGACTCGGATACTGAACCAATAACTCCATCAATGGAAGGAACAATAGGTGACTTCGATGTCGCGGGATCAGATGATGGCTGCGGAGCATTGGGTAATAATTTGTATAAGGTGCCAGACTGAGAGTAGACTAGGTCCAAGTACTGGGCATGAGCAATGGCTTGCTCTTCAGTGACGCATCCACCCATGGCTATATCGCGAGAAATTGGGGCTACGAACGATTTGGTAAACCATTCGGTGAGCAACTGATCAACTATCTCGAACTTGATTAGTTGATGTCTACGTCTCCATTCATGGAGATGATCAGAGATGTGCGCCACAGTGTCTTGCTTAAGTGATGTGAGCAGATAGGTGCCCATTTCATAACGAATCAGTAGTTGAAAATGCGTGAGAAAGGCCATGGATAATGAATTGAAGTCATGAAAGGTACTTCGAGGTAGCTCGATGCACCATTTTGCTACGCCACCCATAAGGGTTCGTTGGAAAAGATGAAGACGAATGGAATCGTCCACGTATGAGTTCGATGAGCACCAGAGGTAATATGTCATCACATGGGCCTGAGGATATTCTTTAGCTTTCCCATTGAACTTTTGGCAATCACTTAGTATCTTGGATGACACCAGAGGCTAGTACGATGAATGAAGAATTAGATCATTCGTTCTAGCAACTCAAGTGTAGCAAAGAAAGGTAATTGAGTGTTAAAATGCATGGGAGGTCAATAGGTGGGCCTATAAGGAGGAGCCCATCCCTGCTGGTAAGGATTTTGACTCCACTGTGGGGGATTTTGGCCATATGGCATCTGAGGCTGCCCCCATTGCGGATTACCTTGACCAAAGGGAGGATTTAGACCTTGAATACCTTGAAATTGTCCATGCATAGGTTGATGATATGCAACATATGGGTTAAACTGTTGATGACCTTGTTGACCTTGGACATATGGGTATGTGACTTGTTCTCTTGGAACATAGGGTTGTTGAGCTTTTTGTCCCTGAACAAGAGGATTTTGGACCTGCATTCTTTAGGCATAAGGTTGATATGCTTGTTGGCCTTGGACGTAGGGATTCTATACCTGGTGCCCTTGGACGTAGGGGTTTTGTACCTGGTGCCCTTGCCCGACAGGATTTTGAACTTTTTGGCCTTGGAAAGGAGGATTCTACACTTGCTGCTGCAGGACTTGACCTTAAACCTGTCCCTGCAAGGGTTGCCCTTGTTGATAGGTATACAAGGGTTGCTACTACCCAGGTTAGTTTTGTTGACCTTGCGGTTGCAAAATTTTTCCCTGGTTTGCAGAGGTTGGCCCTGTGAGGGTATGGGTTGAGAGGTATGCATATCATATTGCATCTGTTGTTGTGTGACCTGTTGCAACTATTGGAAGGACTGACCTTGTGGTTGTTGTAGGTGACGTTTCTGTGGGATAATCTACCCTTGCTATTATGCAGAAAGCCCTTGCTGCAACAAAGGTTGCCCTTGCAGTAATAAAGGCTACCCTGGTTGTTGCAAAATCTACCCTTGCTATTGCAAGGGTATTTGAACAGTGCCCGAGAAATTACTGAATTGAATCTGGTCGTAGCCAGGCTAGATGTACTACCTAGACATGATGGTGTAAGGTTGAGTAACCAATCCTTGAGAACTGTATGGAACGTAAGGATTTTGGTATTAGACCTGAGCCCCATAAGGCTGTTGATACTGAACATTGTTCGATCTAGACGGACCACTAGGATTCCGAACCTGTTGGTACTGGACATTGCTTGATCCAGTAGGGTCAGCAGGGTTGTAAATAATACTGGAAGAGGGTTGGTTTATACCAAGTATGTGAGCTTGTGAGCCACTCACATCAGTGGTACCTAACACCATAGAGACATTTAGATTCTGCCCCCCAGGCGGTGGCACAATCTGGCCACTGACTAACGGGACAGAGGAACTAGCAGAGACAATCTTTGAAAACGTCGGTTGCGACTGACACATAACTAGGATTGATGGTACAAGAGTGTTTAGGACAGTGGGTTGCACTAGGACTGAAGTAACAATTGGTTGGGAGGTCGTGTTCGTGATGAACGGACTTGATGTAGGTCTAATGCCTGATGCCCAAACAAAGTTATGGTAGAGTGATGAGGCACTTAGTGTGACCGCTACTAAGGGCCCTAAATACACATAGCCAGGTGGCAAGCTGGTGGGAATACCTTCTGAATAAGGGAAAACCTCAGGAGGGAATTGCAACTGCAATTCTTCCCCCTCAATAGTGTCTGGAGTTGAGACTTTAGACTCATCCAAAGAAGTGACTAGAGCATCGCCCTCGGGTTCCATGTCTGGAAACAAACAACAACGGACAACCAAACGTGTACTAGGGGATAGTTCCAAAGGAACACCCGGTTGATCGTGCAGACTGTAAGGGTGCTATGGTGATATATCAACAACGTCAAACATAGGTTTTGGAGGATAGATAACCAGTCCAAGCTGACCATCAGTGGTCGGCAAGTTCTCCAGAGTTCAAACTGTATTATCCAGAGATTCCAGGTCAAGACCACCAGATGACCCTGAATTGGAAAGTAGGTGGAGGACGAGATGATAATGGTTGAACACTCAAAACAATTACAAGTTCAAATTTTTGGTCCTAAAATGGCTCTGCTAACTCAGGAAGTGGCTGCTCAGACAATATTTCAGACGGAGGAGAGGAAGAGGAAATGGGTGAACCAGATGGTTCAACCACGATGACCTTGTCTTAGCCGACATAACAAATAACTTCAAGGCTTTAAAATGTCCTTTTAAGGGAACTCATGGTTTGGTCAAAAAATCTAACATGATGTTTTGGATCATGGGCAATCAATTATTTAAGACGCATAAAATACTAATGTTCTTTCATTTTTAAAGAGTCGAGAAAGAAACAAAGATGACTCTATCACTTTCGATTGGAAACGAGCTCGAAAGGACGAGTGCTCGGATGATATTTTAAGTTTAATGAGTCAAAAAGATCAGATGACTACTCTGGATGATCTAGGTAAACAGGATTACCAGTAAACTGTGAACTGAAGAATACCTCTTGGCAAACCAAGAAGTACGAGCAAGAAATCTCCCCGAATGTTGTGTTCGGTGTATCACATTTACAAGGCGGCCGACTTGGCTTCCTAAGGATAAAAATTGCAGCATAGTGGGATCTCCCATTATATACATGATGGTACAGGGAGCAAAAATATGTGCTAGAGCTATCTAATGCTGAAGCTAACAACAACTGCTAGCTTTATAGACGTCGGAACATGCCTCTAGCCTAGACCTTCTAGATGTGATCGTTAATGTCAAATGCACCTTAAGTAACTTTAGTTTATTTTAGAGTTGATTTTGAGTTAAGTTTAAGTTTTTAGGTCTTAGCGATGCTACTCAAAAAACCTAAAATGAAACTAAATGAGACAAGACCCTTTCAATTCGATGACATGCCTACACTAGAGAGGGTAGAAACTACTCAATCAAATGCAAACAATCAAGCAACTGAAAATGAAATGATTTTTTACTACTTCACTTTTTGAAAAATAAACTAATGAAAAATGCATTCCAATTCCTAATTTCCTGAAAAGCACTTATCTATTAGTCCTTTTGAAATGAAACATTTTCCCTTCCCTTTCAAATGTTGATGCAATTCTAGTTTCTAAGAGATGTGAATCATAATGAACCAACAAGTTAGAATTTCATATTTTTCTCACGAAACAACGAGACAAACTTTTGCATACAATATTTCAATGAGAAAATTTTTGAGACTATGAGCTCTTCAAGTAGATGAAAACATGAAAAGAGAAGCTCATTCAGATCGATGAAGCACTGAATTTTCCAAAACATAAGACCAACAATGTAATCTATGCCGGAAAAAGACGTTCAAACTAGTAAACAAAACTTTTTCAAACTTGTGCAAAAAGAGGTCAAAGTCGCAAGAGGGACCAAAAGTAAATGCAAGGAGAAAACACACCCACAGTTGGACTTGATGAGTCCATAAGCTACTAAATGGATGACTAGCTAGATGTCCTAGTGTTGTTGGCCACTCAATGACTCAATCAATCGAACAACAAGATGACAAGCCTACAAGCAAGCAAAACCAAATGAAAAGAAGCTTTCTAATCAAGGAGAAAAACAGTCAAAAGGTTCACAAGGTAAAAAACACAAGAGCAGAAGACATTGGCCAAGATTGGGATCTAGCCCTAACCTTGACTTATAGGAATCAACGCGATTTCCTAACTGACAACAAGCACCAGAGGCAGGTCGGCGCAACTGTTCCTCTGCAATTTGTGTCGATCGGCACAACTGTCAGCTGATTAAATGTGCTATCTGAGGAAATTAAGAAAAAAAAATCAAAACAGGGACCTGATCTGCTACTATGGATTTTAGACTTAATGCAATAGGCAGGAGAAAAGTAAAAAAATAAAAGGGAAAACGCGAAACTAGCAAAGTTCTCACGAAATCATGAAATCCAAAATAAACAAAATAATGGGATCTCCCCAGCGGATTTGCCAATTTGTGGTGATGTAAATTATAAGTTCGGACACGAACAAATTCCTCTAGCCCGATAATCTGTCTAGCCACAACAAATACATTCTATGGAAGATTTCCTTAGGTTATAATCAATCAAGAGGGCCTACCTCTTGGTCACTTATCCTGCTTGATGATGTCCTCGCTTGCTTGCTCCAACAATCTCTCACTTCCTTATTCAAGCTCCTGAAACAAGTAAACAACAACACACAAACATAATAATAGACAAATTGCAATTCAACCTACTTAATGAGTCAAGAAGCATTAAGACACGAATATGTAATATTAAAAAACATGTAGGAAATCAATCGATAGTTTCATATATTAATATTCATATAGAGATTACAACCATTCATCTTGACATCACAGTCTTCTTCTGGCAAGATCAGGTTCCCACACACTTCTGCTAGCACTTCATGATGGCTTCAAACAAAAATAGTTTAAAGACTCTTCCCTTTAGGCTTCACTCCAAACCAAACACACTTCTCCGTCATACAACTAGATGGCTACAACTAGTAATAGCTTGCTTGTCTAATTCTGATTTTCACACTAACCACTAGTTTGTGCTTGAGAAGAAGGGAGGTTTATATAGGAAAGATGGATGGGAGATGGATCCTCTTCTCATGGGAGAAGGACTTATCCCTTGAGGTAGTTCCATCATTATAGGGGAAAGGAGCCCAAACTGTCATCCTCGACCCCATCCAGCCAAACCATTTACCATACTTCCATTACAGAGCTTCTAGAGATGGAAGCTTTAGCTCTAATTCAAAAAACTTTCCATAATAGGACCGACACGACTGGAACACAACTCATTCGCATCGATCGGCGTGGGGAATAGTGCTAATCTCTACACATTGGCTCGGGGGAGACAAAGGCCATTAGCACTTGTCTTGTAAATTGGGCAAAACATAAGTTTTAGGGGAAATGGTGCAAAAGGGAAATGATCTGCTCATGAAGAGGGACATAATGGGAGTTTCTTCATGAGGGCAAAACATGCAGAGTTCACTGTGGAGGTCCACCAAGATCAAGGAACGGGGAGTATAGGGACAGTGACAAAATGTTGTGTAACATGCCTCCTTAGTGATGACACATGTCACTCAGATTTTTCCCATTAAGCCATCGAAAATTCCAAATTTGACTGCCACGTGTCCACCTTATAGTTACATCATGATGATGTCATCTATCTCATTAGCTCCTGAGGGGCCAATCAATTGTTGCAACATGTCTATTAGAGGAGAGAGAAAGGGTCTTCTTGCTCCTTGGTTTTTCACTGAATTTCTTTGTAATTCCTCTCCTTCGCGAACCTTGACGCTTCCAAAGAAATGCAATTTTTAAGGATTTATGATATTCCAAGCTTTTGATGGCCCTATGCTCCAAGGTTCCAGTATGCCTTTCTATGCCATCTGCTTTGACCTCCGAAATTGTGACTTGCTTCGATATTTGGCCTTCTGAAATTCAACTCCCAATATTTGACCTCCTTTAAAGGACTCCAAGCTCCTTTACTTCGGTTATCAACAATTTTTTATCCTGATGGCCATTTCTTGACTTCCACGTACCGTTGGAAATCTCTTTTAGAGAAATTTCTAGTGGAGGAGTTCCGATGTAATCTTGAGCCCATATGCTACATGAGAAATGGCCGCAGACTCTCCGCCTCAAAGCTGGTTCAATTGACATCAATGCCAACATACCAAATATCACATTCCATCTAGAAAATGCCAATTGTCCAACAAGGACCACTGACCTATATACGATGGCTTGATAAGAAGCCTCGTTTAGATAATATTAATAATTCAACTAGGTTAGGGAACATGAAGGCTACTCTCCTTCATACACGTGGATTCAATATGGTTCCCTTTAACCATTGAGCTAGGTTTTGTTATCTTTCACAATGTGGCCACATTGGGCCTACATATCACAAAGGGAGCTTTTCATTAATCTAATATCCCCTCAACGCTTCCCTTTCTTAGTTCTTTCTTTTCATAGATTCAATAAGCTTTCTCATCAATTCCATTTAGCCCTCTAGCTTAGTTTGAAGGTTTCAACGTTGACTTCCCTATACAACTTAAGTAAGATCACAAGTTCCACATAGGTCTGCTATGATCCAATGGGTTCTTTATCACCAATCTTCTAGAGTCACACTCTCAAACTCATGTGGTTCAATCTTCCATGTCTAGGTTCCACTAGTTCATTGGCATGCACAAACTAGTTTCTCATAGACATTAGTGTTCCTAATAGCTCCCAACTACACACACAAAACTCTCACTACTAACACTCATGCACATTGCCATCCACTCTCTCACCCAAGGTACTTTTCCCAACATGAGAATACAAATCCCTTCCTTGGCTTGCGTGGTCAATCCAAATTCTCCAGAGTAGGTATGTAGCCCATGCCTATGGGATAGTTTGGTACAACTCCAATTCCTTGTTAGTTAGGTAGTTCAGCTATCATATAAAAAATTTGGACTTTAAATTTAAGCAAGATAAGAAATTTTTGATATCCCTTTTACAACTTCTCTTAGGGAATCATGCTCTATGTTGATTGCTCTCTTCTTTATAAATATGTATACTATTAAACACCAATAAACACATAAGATTATTTTTTATAAAAATAATAATTAAATATTTTTGTATTATACCAAATTTTTAAGCATGTTAATTAGTAATAGCTAACATGTGATTAAAAATAAATGATTTTGTGTTTTTAAAAGTGGTTTTTTTGAATATATATTATATATATATATATATATATAATTATATTTATATATATATTATATGGATTCAACACCTTAAAAGCCTCTAGGTGCCACTGATTGTGCAGGTTACCCATCAAACTTGGTGCATTTCAATAATTCTTGCTATTTCGAGACATTTAGACTTGAAAAGCCCACCATAAAAGCTTCCAAAAAGTCGCACTAAAGACAACTCGCTTATAATAGTATTATAAATTAATAAATATTAATAATATAGATTACATATTTACATGATTATCGATATTGATAAATATATAATAATAAAAATAATATTATAAAATAATTACTATATTATAAAATATTAATTAATAATCATAATTATTATTATTATTATTTTTAATGTCGTTCAGTTTGTAATAGGATAACCCATATTAGATCGTTCAAAACATCCTCCAATAATTAACAATATGAATCACAAAAACAAGACTTATTATTATTATTGTGATTCATTTTTATAGCAAGGATGAACCTACATTAAATGATTCAAAACATCCATCAACAATTAACAATATGAATCACATAAACAAAAATTATTATTATTAATTATCCACCTAAAACTAAAATCATCTTTATCTAAAATTCAAAGTTCTTTCTTTTTTTATTTATTTAACTTTATTAAAATATTAACATCTAATTAATAAAATTAATTATAAAAGAATATATAACTTTAATAATTCAAAAATAAAAAATACATTGAGCCCCGCACATATATTCTTGGTCACAAGGTTTCTCAATGGTGATGATGATGGAAGTAGTTTTCCGGATAACTTTATAAAATTGACATAATTTTATTCCAAAAAATCATTAAAAAGATAACTTTCATTCCAAAAAAAAGAGACTTCAACCTTATAATTTTCCCAATTAATTTAACACAACAAAATATGGGATTATCAAATAAATTCAGGGAGTTATTCCCACGTTCCCCTCCATCACTGGCATGATGACGTTTCACGATATGCTTTGTGACTGTGTGGTTGTATTTCCAAGTCATTAAATCTTTTATTCTATCACATTAATTTCAAACAACCTCTTTAAAAAGAAGATTAATTCTACCGAGTAATTTTAAAGTAATTTTAGATTATTTTTAAAATTATTTATTTAAATAGAATAATATTAAATTATAAAATAAATCAAAATATTTAAATATTATTTTATTTTTAATTTTTTTTTTTAAATTGAATTGTATTAATTCTAGAAAACCATATTACATCCAGAAATAGATTATCTAAAATACATTTTCTATAGACCTCAAACTAAAACCATGATGATTCATGGATTTTTTTTAACTCTCCGGTAAAAGCTGGGGATAATGTTGCTTCTTCAATTTTTGACAAAAAACCAAAGCAACCAAATCACACGGATTCAGTAGGCCTTTCTCACTATCAAAATGATTAGCTCATGGTTGCGCTTTTGCTCACTAATTGTCGATGTAGATATGGCTCGAGATTTCTCATTGTCTTTTACCAAAATATTTTCCCTTGCGGGGGTTGTGTTGATGCAGGTTGAGGTTGTCTGAGATCTTGAGAGGCTGAGGTGTTGGGAGATGACTTCTAATTCTGAGAGTTTTTTTGCCTTTTCCCAACAGGATTCTTGGACTTTGCTGCGACCTTCGGATCACTCCAACCACGGTAGCATCTCTTCGGTTCCTAATTGCAAAAAGCCCATTTTGAGGAGGGACGCACATTCTGGAGGTGCCCAAGCTTTTGGAAAATTCAACACCTAAAGCCAGTGTTTTCATAGTCCAATGGCTGGATACACTCATTTTCCTCCTACACAAGGATGATTCTGTCTAGCAAGCTTTCAATGAGGTCCACTTCCATGCATAATCAAACTTAACTTATGAAACATTTTCACAATTGTTCGATGTCTACTTTGATAAAGCTACCTATAGAATTTCCAATATCTTTAATATTTCTGGCATGACCCAATGAAGAGGCAAGTTTGGGAACCTAACCCAAACTAGAAAATGTAGGGTTTTCATGGTGAGAGGATTAAAGATTGGGAACCATGGTTGAATTGAAAGATCATCCTGGCCCCAAAACAAGGGCCCTTGATTGAAAACCTTCTTCTAGTCTTCCAAATCTTTAAAGAAAGCCATGAAGTAACCCTTCAAACAAAAAAATAGATTTAGGTTCTGGGAATAGTTCTGGAAGACCCATTTCGGTAGGGAAGATGCCGAAGGCTACAAGCCATGGAAACAACATATAATCATTTGGCTTTCAAAATTTATTGTTCTTCTCTTATTAATGTTCTCATTTACCTCTAACATTAGGATATCCAACAAATATTCCACCATGAAAGTTTGGCCTAAGAGCTCCTAAGTTTAGAATATGTGGATTGAGACGCAACTTTAAGGCTTCTTTGAAGGACATGGGCCTTGAGGAAGAAGAAGCCCAACTACCCCTAGCACCTCCTTGCAAACATGCAACAACGGATATAGAAGCATCAATTTTAATTCCTAAAGGTTTGAGATCACTTTCCATCTTCAGTAGCCTCCCTTCATAAAAAATCTTGAACCCTCCCACAAGAATACGTGTAAATTGATGGATGCGGGAGGAAAACAAAACCACTAGATCCCCCTCTTTCACTTTAAAACACAAAGAATCACCAGACAAGGGCCTAACTAAAATGGAGAACACTTGAAGATCGTCGACCACAACACCTTTGGACAGGCTCACACGTAGTAGGCTTTCATCAAACAATTTGCAAACATGAGCAAGCCCCAGAGTGACTCTTCTTATTGATTTTTTGGCTAGTTCATTATCAACATCCTTCCAACGATTTAAAGATTGACAATATGATACAACCATGATTGGAGATAGAGGATCCATCACAAATAAGTAGCTCACGATATTCATAACAGATCTGAGGACCTAGTCTAGCTAGGGAGTTATGTCAAGCAGTTTGTGAACAAAACCACTACATTTTTAAAGAGTTCGAACAAAGTTTTCGACAAATACTTTACAGGGAATCTTCCCAAATGCGTGTTCATCAATCCTTAAGAGATTCACACGCCTTAGGGCCCCATTAAATATTATACAAAAGGATCTTCCCATAGTTGTCTAGTAGACACCTACTACCAAGTAAACCTCGCAAAGGGATGTCATCAACTTACATACTGCTCAATACCCATCATGCACATTGAGAAGATGGTTAAAAATATGGTAGCCATGGTTAGTATTTTCAATATGAAAAAATTGGAAATTTAAAATATATTAATGCCTCCTTAAAGATGGCAACTTGAATCGACTAAATGTTAGGTCGGTTGGGCCCCTAAGAGGCACTCATTCAACCCCCTCTTGAAGGCTATATAAAAGAGATAATTTCTCCTCATTCGAACACATAAACTTGGTCTCATACATCTCTAATCCAACAAAATTATAGGAGGGCCAAAGTTTTAGGAGGAGGTCAAAATTTCAGGAGGAGACTGAAATTCTAGGGAGGGTTGAAATTTTAGGGACTTGGATTTTGGCATGGCACTTGATCATGATTTTGGTCATTGGTTTAGATATTATTATGTTATTTTTTATTTATGATGTATTGGTAAATTTGGAAACTCTCTCTCAAGAAGAGCTTTTAATGGGTTTTCTCCTTGTGGGATTTTCCCTGGCTATGTGCCTAATTTTTTGTGTCTCTTGTCTCTTTCTTTCATGGTTACTTTACTGTTCTTTCATGTTTATTAGTTGAAATTTTTCTTCTGTATAACTACCTAAATGATATTAAATTTAATGCCATGTGAAACTAATGTTTAATTGATGATTGGGGTAGTTATCAAGTGAAGAAAATTTTTATTCTAGCAGGTGATCTAGAAAATCAACATGGTATCAAAGCAAGGTCTAAGAGTAGGCTTGAAGAAATTGTGACCTAAAATTTGAAGTTTTGGGCATACAATATCTAGCAGATCGAAGATCTGAACTTTTTTTCAACATCTCTGAACCTATGAATGAATATGACAATAATCCAAACTATCTCTTCTCCATCTCCTCACTATCTGTTCAAAATCTTGACTGAAGCATGCTTCTGTTATCTTTTGCAACACTTCCAAACTACTTCAGATTTTATGCATAATGTCACTCACAACTTCCACAATTTTCTCTTCTCCACACTCAATCAACAATGCAACCAACCAAAACTCCTCAAAGCATTCTCCTCTAAATAATTTTCTAGAGCGATTAAAATAATAATTGCATTTAGAGTAATGGAGAGCTAATCATCTATTTTAACACATTATAAATTTGGTATGGTTCATAGAAATTTCTTCCTTAACTTGAACTACCATCATCTAAAATTGAATGAGAGATATTTTCAAACTTAACAAATCACCTTCTTCAATAAATAAGAGACTTTTTTTTTTCAAGTTTAATCAATCACCTTCTTCAATAAATGAGAGATATTTTCAAAATTAATCAATAACCTTCTTCAATAAATGAGATAATTTTTTCAAGTTTAATCAATCACCTCCAATAAATGAGAGAATTTTTCAAGTTTAATCAATCATATCCTTCAATAAATGAGAAACTTTTTTTGTTTTTATTTTATTTTATTTATTTTTTACAACAATGCCAACACAATTGACATCGCGGTTGACTCCTTAGGTAGCCTTAGATAGACATCCTAAGTTGACATCAATGACAACACCATGCGACCAACACTTTATTGGTGCTCACATTCCTAATCAGCTACTCAACATTTTCAATTATCAAATAATTTATTTGCATAGACATAATTTTAAATCATTCAACTTGGTTTGTTTCCATGATGACATTTAAATGTTGCTGCAAGAGATATATACATAATTAATTATAGTAATGATGGAGTTCAATAGAAGGTTGTTGCATTGCCCAACAATTACTTTTGTTGGGGTTTCCTTTAACAATTTTTTTTTTTAATTCTATGCTTCAACCTTCCAAACCGCAATGGGCGTAGTCTACATAGAGAATAGAAGGTCCACAAGCCTTTTACCAACAGTATTCATATTCAATATTTTCCTATCACTTCCACTCTACCTCACTATATGCAATTTCAATCTATTAATAGCATCTACCTAATCACTCCCCTTTATACAACTCTACCCAACAAACACTAAAATTTCTTTTAAAAACATCTACTTAGTATTTCCTTTCTTTACTCTATTTTCAATTTATAGTGAGAATATTCTTGCTTTAAAACCAAAACAGTGCAAATGAAATTGTACAAAATTGTTCTTGCTTAAAACATGTGCACATTTCGAACAAACTCATGGATGTGCACACACAAGCAATTATTATCAACACTATGAAAATGTTAATTGCAATGTATTTAGCCTACACTGGATTTTATTATTACAACAATTAAATAAAATAATAAAAACAATCGAACAACAAGGTTAAGTATATTTTTTAAAATACACATTCATTTTAGCGACTTCCAAGCTTAAAATCATTAGTCCTAATGACTTTATATGCCTCCTTTTGAAAGCCAAGAATTACTTATTACTTGTAGTCAACAATAGTTTCTCTTCTTCACCCATGGAATCTATTGACTCTTCTTCCACTTGGTTCTCCAGGAGCTAAGGCCTTTTGTTATGACTTTGGAGTTTTACCTAGCAAAGACACTAGCATCACCTTTCTTCTTCACTGAGAATTGGTTCAATGCAACACAACTATTGGAATCAAGTTCTTCTCCTCTCTTTGGCATCTTCACTTCTCTTTGATTCTACCTAGTATCTCAAGGTGGATATGTGTTTTTCTTCTTTGTAGCTCTAGGTTTCTTTCCTTATTCACACTATTTCTACACTGTGTCTTTGCAATTCTACTTAGTTGGCTTGATAAAAATTCATCCTCCTCTTTCCTTTTTCATTCTATATTCTTCTCATTTATGAGAAATGACACCCTTCTTTGAGATCCTCTCCATCATTTTCTTATTCTCCTTCCTCTCTATTCATTTGTGAGCTACAATAATCTATATATGGAGAGGATTTACCTTAACCCTCGTCTTCTTCTTTCTTCATGTTCTTCCTCTAATTCTCTATTTATTTCCCTTTACCTTTTTTTGTTAATGAGCCCTCTTCAATTAGAGAATTTACCTATATTCCTATTGCACTGTTCCCCCCTTCTTCATTTATTAACAACCTCTAGCTAATAAGTTATGAAGCACCCTACCAAAACATGCCATATTTCATCCTTTCAACCAATCTATAACATGATACCCAACACCCTAACTCATTTTAAGAAGGTGGTGTTATAGATTGTCACTTTTTTTATTCACATTGAAACTCCTTTAATACACCACTGTCTTCTTCTTGCCAAGATCCTTCTAGTGGTATAAATTTCATCAAAATCTAAGCTCTAGATGCAAAGTTATTATCTTCTAAAGTACTTTCCGTTCCAAGTGCCATGTCATCATCATATATTTCCATGTGGAAGTCCTTTCACCTTTTATCCCCACTTACAATGCCACATCAACTACATGTGGCTAACACATGACAATCCTTGTCCATGTTTCGACATTGCATAGGGCCATGTGCTCAAGGGAAACATTAACTTGAGGCTCACATCTAGATTTGAATTTTCCATTAATATGGGCATGCTGTAGGGAAAACCCAACACCCCCCTTTACTTCAAATAATGGGGGCCCTTTCTATTAATTTTTGGCTAAGCATCTTTATGATTTTCGTTTAAGTTAATTGTCTTATAATTTTGTCATTTTTTTCGTTTTCATCAAATTTCGGTTTTGATTATTTCATTGAATTCGACTTTTCACTAGCTTTCCATCAATATTTGTTTCACCTCATTTGGTCAATCGGTTTGTAAATAGATTTCTTTTGAAGTTTGATCATTTTCTCGTCTCAACTAGAAAATGTAAATAAATGTATGATATTTCATTTTTTGCAATTCAAATAGTCATTCATTGTAAATATTAACTCTTAGTTAAATTTTACTAATTCTTTCATTTTTCATTAACAGTCCTACAAAATGACCCAACTAAATTGTACCACAGAGGAAAACATGTTTTGGGATCTTGTTAATTTACTCCAATTTATTATTTTAAAACAAATTGCCAAACCCAAAACCACAAAATTGAAAAATAACTATAGTCCAATATATAAGATTGTTAATTCACGTGAACCCCACTTCACATCCCTTCTCTTCCATCCAAAAATTGCGATTTAAAAAAAATGATTAAATTATTTTGCAATATGATATTGTGATATCATATATCGTAATTTCATATTGTCACTTATTTTAAAAACTTTCAATCATACAATTGTGATTTGATTTTATATAAAGAATTAAGTTTTTTAACATAAATTTCATATTGTCACTTATTTTAAAAACTTTCAATCATACAATTGTGATTTGATTTTATATAAAGAATTAAGTTTTTTAACATAAAATTGATCCTCCTTATCCCTCCATGACCTCACCCTCATGTCACCTCACCTACGCCCTCACCTACACCCGACCCCACCCTTATCACTACACAAACCTCCCACCTTCCACGCTCACACTCCATTAACTCTCACACTCCACTCCTTATAACTCCATAACCTTCCACCCTCCTCCTCACTTATACTTTATGCATAATATGGATTTTATAGTATAATATTATATTAGTATTATAATATTATCAGGTCATAATAATTTATAATATTTTATTAAAATTATTAAATGATATTTGATAATTAATCTTTTACAATTAATTTTTAGTTAATTTCATTTTTGGTTTAATTAATAAAGTTTTAATAATGGTAGATGCAATTTAACTGTAGTTAATTAATTAATAATATATTTTAATTTAAAAAAAAAAAAATTTAACTTAAGCAACAGAAATTCCAGAATTCTTGCAGTTTTAATATACCAACTTTGGAAGCTCATAAATAGAATTTTACTTGGCCAAATGAGGCCCACGACAGGTCATTGGAAAGATAAAATTATGAAGAATATTTTGAAGTAGTTCCAATTACAGATTTAATCATTTATTAGGTCTAAAATCCAACAGAAGATCAAGCTCCAAATTTTTAACAAAATTATTTTCTGAGTTTAATTTTTTGCATTTTTATTTGCCCACAACTTCTTTTCAGTGCATATTCATTCGCCTATGTTCTCCTTGGCCAATAAAATATTCACAGACATCAATAGAAAGCTCATATTTATTTTATTTTAATTATGTAATTAAATTTTGAGTGGATTTGTTTTAGCTCTAATTTGGCATTTTGATTTTATTTTTTGCATTTTAATTTTGTCTTGATTTTATTTGGTAGGAAAACAGATGAAGAGATGAAGATAATAAAAACTCAATCAATGAGAACACTCCAGAAATAGGAGAATGAAATTTTGGGCCAATGAAAATTAATGGAGTAGATTTCTTCTTCAACAAATTTTCTTGTTGAGAATTCTTTTGTAAATATTATAAATAACATATTATAGGATGTATTAAGGGCTTCTCTCCTCTGCAATTTTGGAATTCTAAAAGCACTACTGTAATAGAGATTTAGAGTTGTAGGTGAAAGGAGAGAAAAATATCAAATCTGGGATTATTGAGGATTTTATTTTTCATTTAAAATTATGTATGGAGAATAGAGCTTGCACTACTGCAGCACTTGTTGTAACAACATAAGTTCAAATATTGTAGAGGACTATTGGAGACTAGAGGGAGAGAAATAGATTTAATAAATTGGTATTTCTAATACTATTGTTGTTGTATATCTAACCCAGAAATATTATAGATCTGATATGAAAATATAAGATTATGCAAATAAACCCAGAAATAATATGAAATGAATCTTTATTATCAAACCCTTAAGGTAGGGCAACACCATACATTCACTCCTTAAGGAAGCAGAACACTCCACAAACCATATGCCTGTTCATACAAGAATACTTCTCTTCATATCCTCTCCATGTGAAGTCTCTAGCCTCTATATAGGACTCATACATACAATACCATGCATCATTACCATGGTTTCCTCATACCATCAACTAATACCATGGGCCCCTTACATTATTATTAACTACTTTTGGTCCCTTACATGACATGGGTTAACCACCTTATTTATTACTATGGCCCATCTCATTATTACATTATTACCTTGGGTACCTCCCTCGGTACCCATATTACCCCCCCTAGGTATATAACAGTCTCTACCCTAATACGAGATCTAGCGCCGCCTTGACTCCCTCAACCTCCGCCACTATGCCAACTACAAGCCTTCAACTTGACCATTCTCATGCACTAGGGGAGATGTGCCAAATACCAATTCAGCAAGAAGGACCTCAAACTTAGACTTAAGGGATGATGAATGTTGCCAACATGAGAATCCACAACCACTGATAGTGTCCGCAATAGGTAGAGAAAAGCAATATCTAAGGTAAGCACAACATAAAAGAAACCACCTAGACTGCAACCTAAGCAACATGCTTAAAGATGAGAGAAAGCTAAGAATGATGGCATTAAATGCCATTGTTTTGTAAATCTTGGGAGATGATGGGAAATCGACTCGGTTCACTTTCATTTAACCTAGGCCTCATGTAAGCAACAAAATACAGGTCCAAGGAGGAGCCATAAACCTAGAGTAACCTACCATGCATCTTCATCATTGTTGGCAGGGTGGCATGTTGGCCTCACTCATTGAGTGAGGTGACGACACCATTAGCGCATCACTTCTCACCCCATTCGAGGGATTGTTCAATAAAGTTAATGTATATGTTTCAATGATGATAACTTTGATGTTTTTATAGTTTTTTTTTTGTTGTAAATAAAATTTATTATTTGTATTAACTAAGTTATGTTTAACAAATGAAAAAAATATAATTAAATAATAAAAAATTTTGTTAAGAAATATATTTTACAACCCAATATAAATGAGATATGTAATGTTTATACTTAATACTAAATTAACACATGACATTAAAAAAACACTAATAACAAATAAATTATTTAATATTGGTCATAATTCAAAATACACACAAACTTGCATTAATGGTTTCCAATAAAAATAGGTGGACTAACTTTGTCCTCATCTATGTTAAATTATCATTGGAATTGGGCATTGTGACATAGAGTAAGGGGACTCCCTTCTATAAGTGAGGTCAATGTTTGCATGTGACTGTATTGTGTTTGGAAGGTTATAGGTACTATCAATATTACTCTTAGTTGAATGTTTCTAGATTTTTTTAATTTAATAGGTTAGCTCAATTAATTCAAACAAATTGGTTCAATTTAGAGCTTGTCATGAGATCTCTTGTTTTTGTATGGCAAGTAATATTAAGTTATCCACTATAATTGTAGTTAGTAGTTGAGTCACCTTACAGTTAGATATTATGAAAAAAAAGAGAGATACCATGTATATGTATTGAAAAAGAAAAAAACTACTTAAATTCATCATAATCTCAAACTTATTAAATGTTAAGAGTTGAGATAAAATCTTTTAAAATTCATTTTTTTTTTAATAAATAAATTAGAAAAAAATATACAAATTTTTAATCCTTAATAGTAATTTGATAAATTAAACTATTTTTAATTTTATTTCAATTATTTTTTTAATTATATTTAAATAATAATTAATATAGAAAATTTAATCCCTTTAATATTACGCATGAAATAAAATAAATTATATTTATATATTTGGAAAACGTGAATCTGCAGTGGAGGGGATGTAACCCATACAATGTTTTATTGATTTTTTTTTCAAAACCTTAACTTTTTTCTTCATAAATTAAGTTAAGGTAAAACATGATGTATTTTAATATCACATTTTGTAAAGAAAAATTAATTGGGTTAAATAGTGATTCCATACAAGTGGGTCGAATTTTAATACTTGTAAGAACTTGTTATCATTTTATAACCAACATCTTGGACTAATTAAGTGAGTCCATCATCAGGGTTGTAATCTGCAATTTTGAGAAGAGAGGGCATGAATGCTTGGAGCAATTAATAGTTAATAGTTGATAGTTTAATGATAAAAAAAAAAAAAATTATTGTCCGCTTTTTATCTGTTTAAAATTAAGCAATTAAACAGATAAAAGACGGGCAATAATTTTTTTCAATCATTAAACTATCAACTATTAACTATTAATTTCTCCAAGCATTCACACTCTCTCTTCTCAAAATCGCAGATTACAGCCCTGATGATGGACTCACTTAGTTAGTCTCAAACATTGGTTATAAAATGATAACAGGTTCTTTCCACAAATATTTTATTTCAACCTGTATGGAGTCACTCTTTAACACCATTAAGTCTCACCATGGAAGAGACATAATGAACATTGTACTAAAATTTGAGAAGATGAGAATCTAAAGAGAAAAATACCTATCCAACCTCATTTTTATGAAACACTGTAGAGATGAAAACCTAACTCTGAATTTCGTTAAGTGCAGCCAACCCCTTAAACGTGGGCAGAACATCTCGATTTTCAATAAACTTAGTAAAATGCTCATGAGAATTGAAATAAAATATTCCAAGTTTCAATTAATTAAAACATCTGAAATTCTTCTGGGCTTATATCTCAACTCTCATCAACCCTGTGCTTCGACCTGTGGCAGAATCTAGACACTCTCACCTTCACCAAAGCAGATAAAAGTCTCGATTATTTGTCCACAAAGAAAAGAAAAATGTTAAGATGGCTAAGTAACATGGAGATTAAAAACAAGAATCTGGTCACAAGGTCCACGCAATCGATCGTGCCTCCTGTTAAATCTACATTATACCATACCATCTCACTTTCCACCAAACAGGCTGTGTTGGAAACATGCAGCCCTCCTCAACTCACCAAATCATAGTTTGCCATGAATAACAGTCGCTCCAAGCACCTAGATGGATTGACCAACGATAAAATCCTCACATCCCATGGTCTGAGAAAACGTTCCAACAAATTAACCAACACATTCCCTGTGCATACCCATGTGTCCCTCAGTAAAATTTCTAGCGAAACAAACAGCGCATCCCTTTCCAATTCACAACCAAGCAACATTCATTCCCCAAATCACAGTCGGACATAGACTACTGTTCAACAAAGTCCCCCTGAATACCACTGTTATATACCTAGGGGGGTAATATGGGGTACCGAGGGAGGTACCCAAGGGAATAATGTAATAATGGATGGGCCATAGTAATAAATAAGGTGGTTAACCCATGTCATGTAAGGGACCACAAGTAGTTAATAATAATGTAAGGGGCCCATGGTATTAGTTGATGGTATGAGGAAACCATGGTAATGATGCATGGTACTGTATGTATGAGGCCTATATAGAGGCTAGAGACTCCACATGGAGGGATATGAAGAGAAGTAATCTTGTATGAACAGGCATATGGCTTGTGGAGTGTTCTCCTTCCTTAAGGAGTGAATGTATGGTGTTGCCCTACCTTAAGGGTTTGATAATAAAGAATCATTTCATATTATTTCTGGGTTTATTTGCATTATCTTGTATTTTTATATCAGATCTATAATATTTCATGGTCAGATCTACAACAAGTGGTATCAGAGCCCATGGTATTAGTTTATGGTATGAGGAAACCATGGTAATGATGCATGGTACTGTATGTATGAGGCCTATATAGAGGCTAGAGACTCCACATGGAGAGATATGAAGAGAAGTATTCTTGTATGAACAAGCATATGGCTTGTGGAGTGTTCTCCTTCCTTAAGGAGTGAATGTATGGTGTTGCCCTACCTTTATATAGGCCTCATACATACAATACCATGCATCATTACCATGGTTTCTTCATACCATCAACTAATACCATGGGCCCCTTACATTATTATTAACTACTTGTGGTCCCTTACATGACATAGGTTAACCACCTTATTTATTACTATGGCCCATCCCATTATTACATTATTACCTTGGGTACCTCCCTCGGTACCCCATATTACCCCCTAGGTATATAACAACCACAGTCCAGTCGGTCGCCTTGCCATCACTACCTCTGATAAAACCTTCGCTCGTTCTCCTTTGGCAATAGATGAAAGAAACTACAACCTAAAAAACAGAAACTTGATGGTCTTCAACTTATCACAACTGGTTCTTGATGATCACTTGAAACCGTTGCTTGAAAAAGGATTAAATTATGTCATATATCCAGCAAAAATCCCCATAAATGATGTCATAAGCAACATTGAAGTCGCTATCAAGAACGCAGATCAGGATGTTGTAGAGGAAATAAGACAGGATGTTGCCAAAATCCTCAAAAGAGCCAAGCCTCCTCCATGTAACATTTCCAAAGATGAAATGATAACTTTAAACAACATCAGGAAAAAAAAAAATATTATAATTTTAAAAGATAACAAAGGAAACGTGACTGTCATAATGGGCAAATCAGATTATGATAAGAAGATGGACGAATACCTCAACAATAGTGGTTGCTATAGATTATTGAACAAGGATCCAAGCAGCAAAATCCTTCGCCAGGTAATTAACAAAATAAAAAATTCCTCACTTGATACAATTACTAAGAACAAATTAACCCCTAATAGTGCCATCATCCCTAGAATGTGCAGGGTTCCAAAAATCTACAAAGCTGGTATTCCACTAAGACCCATAGTTAACACTATAGGATCACCCACCTATTGGTTAGCTAAATACCTTGCCAACAAACTTCAACCTCTATCTGGTAACACCCCCTCTTATATTAAAGATTCCTCTTCTTTCATATAATGGATTAAAAACCTTGAAATTAATGACAATGAACTCCTTGTAAGCTTTGACATAGTATCCCTCTACACTATGATTCCAGTTGATGAGGCAATTGAAGTATTAAAGAAAATCACGGACCCTGGAAATGTGGACCACATAATAATTTTCCTTAAGTCTTCATACTTCAGCGTCAAAGGAAAAATCTATGAGAAAACCCATGGGGTTTCCATGGGCTCTTCTTTATCTCCAATAATTTCCAACCTATATATGGAACACTTTGAGCAAATTCCCTTAATTCTTTCCCTTTCACCCCTGAAGAATGGAAAAGATATATAGACGACATATTTTCCAAATGGAGCCATGGTTTGGATAAACTTAATACTTTCTTAGCTCACATCAACAACCTCTCTAAACACATTAAATTCACAATTGAAATTGAAAAGGACAACCAACTCCCTTTCTTAGACGTCCTCCTCACCAAGAACAATGGTAAACTGAGGCACCAAGTCTTCGGAAAACAAACTCACACCGACAAATATCTGCAATCAAATTCCCACTACCATCCAAAGAAAAAAGTAAGTGTCATTAAAACCGTAGCTACTAGAGCCTCTAGAATCTGTGACCCCGAACACTTAGAGGAAGAACTTAACTACCTCTTCAAGGTATTCATAAATAATGGTTATCAGGAAAACATAATCCATAGAACTATTAAAAATTCCATAAACAAAACTCAAAAAAAGAAAACCCCTTGAAAACCCTAAAATCTCCTTACCCTATATAAAAGGAACCATCGACAAAATTGTTGGAATTCTCACCAAGCATAACATCATGGTTGCATTCACTCCCCCTAACACCATAAAAAACATGCTTGATTCCGCCAAAGATTTAATTTACCCAAAAAATCACAAAGGAGTATACTGTATTTCCTGTTCATGTGGGAAAGTATATATAAATGAAACAGGTAGATATGTGGGCATAAGGCTACACATAAATGACATTGCAAAGAATAGATCAGAAAAATCGGCCCTAGAAGAGCATGAATATTCCTCCTCTCCTTACATTTGCATGGAACATACTAAATTAATTCACTAAGAATACCATTATCTAAAAACAAGGGTGAAAGAAGCCATTGAAATAGATAAATCATCAAACAACATGAACACAGATGATGGTCTTAAACTAAGTAGTTTTTAGAAACCCTTACTAAGAATTAAATAAAATATAATTAGTTATTTTTAAACATTCATATATAAATATTAATACTATCCTAATCTTAATCAAGACCTTATCCTTTTCTAGTTCACTCTTTTTTAATACTCTTACCTCAAAATAACCTACATAAATAAACTTACATTAAACATTAATTTTAAAATAATAAGAATATTATTAAAAAAAATGTTTTTAACCTAACATTTAACAACAAATATATATATATAATATTATAATATCCTTAGACATTTATATATAATTTTGATTAATAAATTAGAAAATAAAACATATTTAATATATTAATTAAAATTAAGTAGATTAAAACAGATAATAAAAAAAATTTGATCATTAAACTATTAACTATTAACTATTAATTGCTCCAAGACATTCATGCTCTCTCTTCTCAAAATTGCAAATCACAAACCCTGATGATGGACTCACTTAATTAGTCTAAAATGTTGGTTATAAAATGATAACGAGTTCTTTCCACATATATTAAAAATCAATTATTAAAAAAATGTAAATAAAAGTTAATTATTATAAAAATGAGTAGAAAATTTCCAAATGGTACTTAATTAATATTCAAATTATTAAGAAAAGTAAACTTAACAAAATGGATATTTAAATTATTTTGAAAGGTGAACCTAACAAAATGGTGACTCGGAATTCATTCTCTAATTCATGCTCTACTAAACTTGTCTCAATTATGGTAACAGTCACTGTCTTTTTTCCTCCACTATGCGAAGGGTCTCTATGTAATGATTGGTACTTCATATTATTGGACTTTAAGATGCTTTGGGTGAACAACTTTGGGAAATTGAAGTTTTGGTAGAGTTTTATTTGTGACACTTTAAGGTTTTGATTTGAAAATAATAGTTTTCTTGAACTACTTATGAATTAAGAAAATTGTTTCTCACACCATTATTTCTTTTTGGCAAAAATATTCAACTGAGAATGATGGGCTTATTTTTAGCATATTTAAGTCATGATGGTTTGAATATTGATTTTTTGTTATTTTGTGAGTGTGTTTTCAATGTAGGTGTCTAATTTAAAAGGTCAGGGTTTGTTGAGTATATTTATTTTTAATTTGCTTAAAAAAAATATAGTAAGAGGCTTTATTATCATAAGTTAAGATAATATTAGGTTAAATAAGGAAATTAATATAATTAGATTACGTAAAAGAATATAAAGTGAGATCAAAAGTATGAAAAGTAGAATCGGAAATATAAGTTTATTTATAGTTTATTAAATTTTTATTTTTATTGAAATCTAAAAAAATGTATGAGATACTTCTCCACCTGTTAAAAAAAAGGTAAACTAATTAGAACTGAAATGTGTATGAAACAAAAGTTCAATTGAAACATAATGTAATTATTGGATTTCCCTTCATTAGAAGTGGGGTTAGAGAAAGCATGAGATACAAATGTCATATTTTGGTATTTACATTTATAGTCATTTTGTTTGAATTTATCTATGTATTAGGGGAATTGGCATAAGTAGAAAAAAATTAATATTATCTCTCCATTGTTACGAAGGAAGTAAATTTATAAAATGCACTAACTTGTAGAAAAATCTATGACTCAACACTACATAATTTGCTACTAACCTTGGTTGCAACTTTCTCATATAATATAAATTATATTTCATTTAAAAAAATAGTACAAGGCAACGTTCAAAATGTGTTTAAATATTTTAGATGGATAATCCTTCATTATCAAATGAGAGGTGAAGGAAATCTATCGATAAAATTTATACAAATTAAAATATTTTAATATGTTTCAGTGCTATATCCCATAAGGATTTAAATATATAAAAGTTATAATCACAATTGTTAACTACTCATTCATAAGATTTGTATTTTGTTGAAACAAAATAAATGCCAAGAAAATTGATTATTTTATTTTTGACTTTTTATAATCCATAAAAGTCGGTGACATTATTCGACATGGAAAGATAGAATTCACATGATATATGAGTGATTTTCTCTCAACAATGATGAATAAGAGATGTGTTTTCTACCAAAGACATAAAACTTACACTTAAACCCATTCACATTAAACAATCAACTTACACATATAATTTCTTATAGTTACTTAGGACTTGTACTTGCCATGTTTATATTTTATGTCCCATCTTACTAGTGAGTTTGAGTTATATACTATTGAATGAATGTCCCTCTAATTATTATTATTTTGTAAGCTTGGTATGACCTTTTCAATAATTTTCTAACAACAGGCAGGTTACATCCATATGTCTAAATGTTAGGTTTCCTCAACCTACCCTGAGGGAAACTAGGTTTATTGGCCACCTAACCGCAAAATATGCCATCCAGAAACAAAAAATAATAAGTCTTACAAGCCACACTATATATGTATGAGCGTCTTTTTTCTTCCTACTTGCTAGATACTTATAAACATAACTGCTAATATGCCTAACAATTTGAGATTACTTCATACAAAACTATAACCAGGGGTGCACTACCACTATCTAGCATCAACTGAATCCACCAGAGAAAGGTCCTTCACCATGGTACCTGGTAGCTCTATGTGGGGAATACAAGGGATGTGTTGCTCTATGCGGCTGAGGCATCCATTTATCTACTGCAATTGGAGCTAGACCTTTTGAAACTCTTTAGTATAATCTGAATGCCCATGGGAGGACCAATGTCTATTAGATGGAGAATGCTCCAAGGCTTTCACCAAAATGCTCTTCACCATCCAAAATAGCTAGATTGTTTGTTTATATTGAGAGGATCTACGACGAGAATGACTAGGGTCATGGATCAAAGTATGGCACTTATCTAAATCAATTTCCAAATTCTCCTTAGTTGATCATATCTCTTCTTCCTAATATGCGATGAGCTGCTTGACCAGAGTCAAACTGTCTGCGTGATATGCCTGAGCGGCTTCCTGAATAATTTGGGATGTCAATTTACGCCCACACATAATCCCCTCAGACGAGCTGGGTTGACTAGCCTGGGGAGGGGATGCTTTCCTCTGCTTCCCACAGCCATGGCCTCCTAGGCCATTCTTTCCTTTACTAGAGGCCCGAACCATATTTCTTCACTTACAAAACCAATACTAACGTATGTCAAAATCTGAATCTAAGCTCAGAAGAAAGATGTTGTCAAGGGTCACTCCAACCTTGAAGACCTACCAATGAAATTACAAAAGAAACCAGCCAAATAACGAACCAATTAAAAAGCTTGTTATCAATCGAAAACTAGCAAAGAGTTACAATCCCACTTCTACCACTACTCCACCAATACCCATGGATGGGCCTAAACTAACAGACCAAACCATCCACAAGAAAAACCCTAGAATGATTCGAGTGAGTCTCATCTTTAATCAATTCGAATGATAGAATCGTGCATCGTAGAAGGAAAGAAAAATTAGGCCATGAGCTGCCCCTTAACAAAGACCCACACGTAACCATGCTTCGAAACAAAATGTAGAATTACCTTGTCAAACATATACTAGAATACCCACAATCATACCTATACTGACATAGTTTGAGATGAGAGCTACCCCTTAACCAGAATCCACCCACTACCATGCGACAGGACCAGATACTATAAACCCTTGTCGCTAGGACGGGATTGACACTAAAGATTTCCCACAGTTTGCCCCAGACCATGACATTGTACTAACTAGGACCAAGCCAGTGTTTACAAAAAACGATGGCCTTGTTCCAAAACCATACATAATCAGAGAACCCAAGAAACAAACAGAATTTTCTAGAAGCTAAATCCTCACAATTCTGCAATAACCAAGGCAGGGAATACCATGACACCTAGAGCAGCCCACCGGTTGAGCCCCACATGAACCCATATGCAATAACAAAATCTCATAAACCATAGAGACAGGGACAAAATAACATAATGACTCAACAAATAACAATAACTAGACCATGCCACACTCCAGAGACACTCTATTCCAATCTTTCCAACCTACCATAGTACCATGCATCCCAGATATCGGAGCGCAGAGACAAAGATCCATATATGAAGAAGGAGAAAAATTAAATGAGGAGACATACTAGTGACCAAGTCCTTGATCAGACAGAGATTGAGCCAACACTTTCCCCAAAACTAACAACCCGAACTAGATATACAGTGAACAGAACACACATACCAACTTACCCAGCACAATGGAGGATGAACTCACCTTCTCGCCTAACTTAATGGATTTTGCACCTTCGTGGTCGGTAATTAACCTTCACATGCACACTACCACCTCTCCTAGTGTTGCATGCATGTGGAGGGTGGTTGTAGATTTCTTTGAGATTTGCATTAATATGTAGGCCATGGTGTACCCATTGGGTCCAGCTCACACCCCGCTTAGGGGAAACTTCCCTCTAATTATAAAAATCTAATATGAAAAATAAAAAAACTATTGGTTCAAATATTTAATAATTTAAATTAATTTAAAATTAAATAAAACTCTTAAAAACATCATCTCAATGTAAACCAATTTCAATTCTAATAAAATTCAACTCATATCTAATATTCTGGAGAAATTATAGAACATATGTTTTGTTCATAGGGATGCTGGCATGGATTTATGTTGCCTAATTCATACCCAAGTCAACTCCATTAGGCTTTAGGTCATGAACTGCAATTTAGACAACTCGTGTCAAGAGGAATCAGGTGACCAACTTAAGGCACAATTTTTTGGAGAAATGAATACGAATTTAGAAAATTAGAGATATGGGTTTTTGTCTCATAACATTTCCAGTTAAGTGAATCGCAAGCAGTTTCTCCAAAAAAATTATGGATTAGGAGATACACGTGGTTCTTTCAACATACATTTCTTGTTGAAATTGTTAGGTAAAATTAATTCACACATATTGACCATTTAGAAAATGAAATAGTTCCAACCTATCCTCAAATGGATTCTAGGCTAAATCAATCCTTTGTAATCAGATATTCAACCAAGAATACTTAAAAGATAATATTTTTTGAATTCGTCCAAGATTGACAATCCAAACTTGGGGAAATTAGTTCCAATTATCCCACTTTTGTTTTCTTGTGTAAATGTATGGGAAGACAACAGGTTGATGTTAAGGAAGAGAAAGGTGTTAGCACCGTAGTTTTTGTAATAATGCTTCTTGTATTTTTATTCCATAATCAATGCAATCTCTGCAAGTTCGTGGATTATCTCTAAGTTGCTAGTTTGTTAGTTTTGAAACAACAACCCCTTGCTAGGGAGGAGGGGTCTTTAGCTGGCATCATTGTGTTGCATATATAGCATAGTTACTTTACTTCAATGTATTGTAGGTTGTGATATTCTAATTCTTGTTAAGTTTAACTTATCACTGTTACAGATTATCACTACAAGATTGTTGTTATCAATGGATTGGATTGGTTTGTAGAATGTTTTGTATAATCAAGCAGTACAACATCTAACTCAACTTCCTCAATGAAGTTTGTTGTGATTGCAAACTGAAGAATACATTTTCTTGTAATCTGTAAGTTTGTGTCCTTGTATATCCAACCCAATGGATATGGCTTGGGATGTAAAATGGTTTCAAGATTAAGTTGTTTGACAAAGTCACCAGATATCAAGTTGGCTAGAGACCTTCACATGAAATAATTCAATCCATGTTTCTTTATTTGGACTACTAGTGTGACAATTTGATATACTAGTGATAATAATGAATTCTTTTCCTTTTAGACCCATGGCTGTAATTTTAGTTTCATCACCCGAATCAGATCCCATATCCTCTTGAATGACAACAATTGTCTTTTCTTTTCCTTTGTTGTTGAATTTCTTTGGTTTCATTTCGGGACGAAGCTTCCAATAACGAGCTTCATTGTGACCCTGTCTGGAACAATGTTTTCATGTTACTTTCTCTCCTTCTTTTTTGATAGATGCGTTTTTCTTTCCCTTGAAACCCTTTTCTTTCTCTTTACCCTTAAATGGCTTTTTACTACCTTCTTCTGCACTGTTTTTCCCTATTGCCTCAAGATCAGTGGCTTGCATACACACATCATCTAGATTATTGGGATTAAACATTAAGATAGTATACCTAAGGTAATTGTGTAAACCCCCTATGTACTTCATAAATGTGTCCTGTGATTACAAATTTACACCTAACATTAAAGACATTTTTCTGAATTCTTGGGTGTAATCTTGCACATTTTGACCTTTAAGTTGTCTAAAGTTATACCAATTCATAATGGATTTTGGCACATAAGCTAGAGGGTAGAATTGTATTTTTATTGCAGCAATGAAATCATTCCAAGAAATTGAGATATTACTATGTTTTTTATCTCCTCTTGGGTCTTTGATTCCCACCATACTAGTGTTGCACCCTCCATTCTCAAGCAAGCTAATTGAATCTTTATGCCATCCTCTTGAAGATTTTGAATCCTGCAATAGACCTCCAACTGACAAATCCAATTATCAAGATTCTCTACATTCACTTCACCATTATACATGGGAACCTCAAATTTAACATAAGGTTTTAAAAAAGGTGATTTACCAGTTCCTTTTGAAGTATGATGATGAGTATCAGTAAGGGTTGTGTTAGTGGAAGAGGGTGAAGATGCTTGTGAAGAAGAATATGGTAGAGAGGGAGGAGGCTTGTCTCCATTTCCATTACCTCCTTTTCCATTACCTCCTCCTGAAGAACCTTCTCCTTTGGGAGGTTTGGAACTTTCCCCTTGCAACGTGGTATTCCTCTCTTCATATAGGACCTTCACCATCTCTTTCATATCAAAGAAAGCCTTTCTTAAGGTCTTCTCATCTTCTGTCATGTTTATAGGTTTTCCTCCATGAGACATGATCTTTGGAGTCTCAACTGCAAATTGAGGCTAAACTGGTGTTGGAGATTGTGGCAAGCTTGCTCTCCTTCCCCTTGACCCAAATTCAGGGCTTCCTTCACTTCTCCTATTTTGAGTTTTAACTTTGTAAGCATGACATAAACTTGCAAACAGTTAAATCCTTCTTTCACAAAGAAAACCTAGTGCTCTGATACCAAAATAATTTGATTTAGAATATTAGATTATTTGCTAAGATCCTTCTCATATTAGAAACAAAATGCTTTGCTTAAGGATTCATGAATTTTTGCAAGTGAAAAATGAGTTTTTATGTTAATTTGATGAGAAATTTTAACATAAATAAGAGATTGAACAGTAGCATAAACATGTATAAAACATCATTAAAAACACATCACAATAGGAACATGATAAAGGAGTTCACCCTTCCTGGGCTACGTCTCCTTGGTCCAGCTTCTAATGGCTTAAGCCTCTCTATTATGCTCAAAACTGTAAAACTATGTGTGTGCAATGCTTAAATGCTTCTAAAACCTACTCCAATGATTCCAGAATGTCCAAAAATGGATACCTTGCATCTTTCTGCATCCAATTTGGTCGAAAACTAAAGAAGTTATGGCCTCTCCTAGTTTCTCCACTACTCGTTCCACAATTTGTACCAAATCTGGCATCATCCTACAAATTCGCACTGTTTTCCTCTAACAAAGCAACAAATTCCCTGATTTTCGAGCAGATTTTAAGAATCATTAATTTGGATGCCGAGGCCTTAGAACCAAAAATTGGGTCATATGGGGGGCCATGTGCCCAAGGGCTAGCCCCTAGCACTAGCCCCCTCCCTCTAGCGATCATGGTAACTGTTTACGGTTTGTACACGATTTCACATGGAAGGAGCCATTAGCAATCTAGTCCAATGGTCAGTGTAGTGGCGTTAGCAACTGTTGCTTCGGATAGGTGGTAGTGTGTTCACATAGGAGGGTCACCGACAGTTACGCTAGCGGCCTCCACCCAACCTCAGCGGTGATAACCTTTAAGATAAACCCAAAACCCATAAGGTTATGAAACAACATGTAGGTGGATTGGTAACTCATTTTGTTATGTTGTGGGAGGTCGTGGGTTTAAGCCCAAGCTCTGCCTTGTCCACCATACCAAATTTTATATGCCATTAGGAGGACACATGGTAGCCTTTGACTTAGCCATGTGTCACCTCCTTAGTGGCCAAAACAATAACACATGGGTCAATCAAACAATGTCACTGAAATAGAATATTCAAGAATATTCCACTTTCCACCTAGGCAGTATGGATGCCAAGTCAACATCCTTGTCATCCATCTGCAATTTTTTTACCTATTTGACAAAGTGAACATATCATGTTTTTGGGAGAATATAGTGTCCATTTCACGCGAAACGAGTTGCACAAAATTTAGGATGATGAGAACTACACAGTCATTTAGGTTCCACACCATTTTGACAACTTTTATTTTTGAGCATAATTTTGAGCACCTGGTCAATAGTCAATACCCTCTACTTGTGAAAATCCATGAGCCACAAATATAGTCTTATGCTTCTCCATAGTACCATATGCAACTTGCTTTACCTTGTAAAGCCAATGGGAGCTCACCATTGACTTGTCCTTTGGTCTTGGGACCACATACCAAACATTGATGTGAACTATGGAATCATACTGCTCCACCATGGCATCAACCCAAACTGGCTACTGCGCTGCTTCCTTAAAGGAAGATGGCTCTGTCACATCACATTCTCCCATAAGAGCCATGTATCCATTGTAACTCTCAAGTGACCTTATGAGTCTCAAATGACTCTTGGAGTTTCACTTTACATTATATTTCTCCAATATTGAATTACATATTCCACAAAATTATGTGGCACATGATGACTCATGACATGACATGACATAGCACTACTGACAAGGACTTCTTGATGGCATGGAGATGTCAAGCCATTCTTGTTTCTTCTTTTTCTTCAATAAGATATGTGCAATGTGTCATCTCCATGAGAGGTATGCTTTGTTCTTCATATCCAACCTCCAAAGGGTTGTGAATCATATGGAGTATTCATGCGGTCTTGATCTTTGATCTTCTTGTTGTAATCTAGTGTTCCTTCATCTTCTCACCTTATGATGATCTTTTATCCTCAACTGCTTAGGTGTATTCTAGCACGACCTATTGCTCCATCTCCTTCATCATAATCTTACCATAACATGATAGAGTACTTGCATCTACAATCCACTCATGACAAGATGACATTAGTTTGATGAACCCCTAGTATAAGACATTGCATTATGATCCACTGACTGAGACCGAACCAGGTGGCAAGATGAGGGAGAGGCTTAGTGACTATGTAATTGCGCAACTTAGGTAGTCAAGGGTTAGGATTGAGCTTTGAGACTTCACAATGCATAGTTTAGGCTAGATCGAGCAAGCAAATTTCGCAGTTTTTGGAGTCATGGAGCCAGGCTAAGGGGTTTTGAACTATTTCATTCAACTGCGTAGTTTTGGGAGGCAGAGGTGGCTAGGTGACTACGCAGTTGTGCAACTCAGGAGTTCAAGGGTTAGGCTTGAGGTTTGAGACTGTACAATACGCAGTTAAGGCCTGGCTTGAGGGCATTATTGTGCAATTTTAGAGGCCAAGGCCTGGGCTTAAGCAATGAAATTGTGAAATGCATAGTATTCAAAGGACAGGAGTCCATGTGATTATGTAGTTGCACAGCTTAGGAGGTCAATATTGAGGCTCGAGGACTAAGATTGCACAATTCTTAGTGCTGGCTTGGATGGAGATAAATATTACACAGTTCCGGGACTCAAGGGTTGGGCTTGAGAACTAAGGTTGTGAAATGTGTAGTTATGGGAGGCAAATATTGCGCATTACACATTTCCAAGAGATAAGGTTGTTGCTTGATGATTGAAATTATGCACTGTGCAGTTCGAGGGGGTTAGATTTGGTCGAGAGCTTTTCCAATTTTAATTAAGTTTTGGATCAGTGAGAGGAAGTTGAATAAAATAAAGAATTGAACATGATCACACACTTATTTCAATTAACGACACAACATGGGACAGTCAAAACACATGAACAACATACTTTCCTTAATAAAACAACATTGTGACAGCCCATTCCAAGTGCGACACTAAAGATGCACTTTGCGACGAGAATGACGACACTTGTGCGATAGTGCGTGAAACTTTCGAAATGAGTGTGAAAAATGTATACATGATAGGAACAACTCATTATCACAAATATTTCCCCTTGAAACAAACCAATACTCCACTTTACAGAATAAGTGGAAATTCCTATACCAAAATATGACACTTGCTATATGAAAATAAAATTGCAAACAACACTTGCAATATGCAAACGAAAGTGAAAAAAGCACATGTTGGGGTCAATATAGCATGAAAACAACACTAATTAAAAGGAAATCAAGAAAAAATGAAGCTATGAAAAGTGACAGTTTGCAAAACTCACTTAAAAATAAGTACAAATGTAGCTAGAAGTGATAAATTGTCAATGTCAGTGTGCACTAACTGTCGACATGGATTGGACATCACACATGCACACTGGTTATGGACCATGCTATGCTTGTTCAATCTTGTGTGAAAGAATGTGCTCATGCACTTGTTACAGACTGAGCATGTGTGAGAAAGTGACTTCGACACTACCAATCTAAGAAGGTAGCTCAAATGCATGAACAGATCGAGAAGTGAATACGGAATGACCGATCGTAAGATCCATAGTAGGCTCCAAAATTCAAGTATAGGGAAAATTTTGGAGGGTGTTTATCGCAACGACAACACCATGCTATTTTCCTATGGTATTGGTTTGTACCATGGTACCAATCTCCCTTGTATTAACATAACCATGGTATTTTACCATGGTATTAGTTTGGAGATTACCATGGTGCAAGTGTCCTTGGTATTGAAATAACCAAGGTATTTTCCCGTGGTATTGGTTTGGAGATTACCATGGTACAAGTGTCCTTGGTATTGACATAACCAAGGTATTTTCTTGTGGTATTAGTTTGGAGATTACTATGGTACATGTGTTTAGGGTATTGGTATAACCATGGTATCTGCCTGTGGTATTGATTTGGAGATTGTTGAGGATAATTTGACATATACTTTTGTGATAATATTGGGTTGGTTCTTTTAATGTGTTGAGTGAGTGTGAGAGTGGAGAAGAGTGTGTAAGATGTGAGGGATGTGAAGTGGATTTTCTGAAGTAGTTTGCAGGTGTTGTAGCAATTAGTAGGTGTATGTTTCAACCAACACATTATGCAAAGAGAAAGGATGTGAACTAATGTTTGGTTGTAGTTATATTGTATTTTGGTAGCATATTTTGTTTGTTGGTTGTATGCAGTAGTTTCATGTGAGTGGACATTGAAGAGTGGGTTTTGTTGATGTATTTTATAGATTATTTTATGCAGTGTTTGGTGAGATTGTGATGTAGTTTGTGATGCTTTGATTTTTTTCTTTGAAGTGATTGTTGATGTGATGCTCATGTTGAGCAGACTGGGAGCCCAGTCTAAAAATATATGAAATGTGGTTTGCATGGAGGAAGTGAAATCATGGAGGCTTTAGAGTACAATGATTCAACGTATTCAATAGAAGGAACACATTTCTCCATCTAGTCAGTGAAGGATAATCCAATGGGTGTTAGGCGAGGGTCATTGGTCGTGGGTGCTTCCACCGAATAGATTTCTGTAGATCCGTGAGAGAAACAAACTTCCTAACTGATAGGTGTCAGCATAATGTAATGCAAGCCAAGTCTTCCAAATTATAGGTGTAAGTTAATCCATGTATAATTTTTTCAGTAGATTAATAAAATATATTAAGCAGTGAAACATCAACAAGGGTGGTTTTTGACCTAGGAGAAGGGTTTTCCACCAGAAATATTTGTGTCTCTTATGTTGAATGATTGCATGGTTTTACATGTGTTTGATGTTCTAATCCTTTCTTATGTGTTTTATTTTATGCATGGTTTAAAGAATGACTAATTTGGAGAAAAAGTTATAAGTGCCTTCACTACTAATTCACCACCCTCTCAGTAGTGATCGAGTTTCCAACACTTCGTCCAACGTTAATGATATTTATTCCTTAGCATCATTTATGTCCATGATAACACAACCCATCAAACTCTTCATTCTCCAGTATAATTATATTATAAGTACGTATTGATTCTATCAACCACGAGTATGTCCCATGTAAGGCATCCAATTTCTTATATTTTCTAGCACCTTAAAGCCCGATAGGAAGATCTTTCCCACAACAATATCCTCCTCAAAATCCCAAAGCTCGTCCTAGGCCTCCACCAAAACCTATTCCTTGTATGATCTAGCATATGTGTCTACCCTAATATGGGATCTAGCGCCGCCCTGACTCCCTCAACCTCCGCCACTATGCCAACTACGAGCCTTCTACCTGACCATTCTCATGCACTAGGGGAGATGTGCCAGATACCAATTCAGCAAGAAGGACCTCAAACTTAGACTTAAGGGATGATGCAGGTTGCCAACATGAGAATCCACAACCACTGATAGTGTCCGCAATAGGTAGAGAAAAGCAATATCTGAGGTAAGCACAACATAAAAGAAACCACCTAGACTACAACCTAAGCAACATGCTTAAAGATGAGAGAAAGCTAAGAATGATGGCATTAAATGCCATTGTTTGTAAATCTTGGGAGATGATGGGAAATTGATTGGGTTCACTTTCTTTTAACCTAGGCCTCATGTAAGCAACAAAATACAGGTCCAAGGAGGAGCCATAAACCTAGAGTAACCTACCATGCATCTTCATCATTGTTGGCAGGGTGGCATGTTGGCCTCACTCATTGAGTGAGGTGACGACACCATTAGTGCATCACTTCTCACCCCATCCGAGGGATTTTTCAAAAAAGTTAATGTATATGTTTCAATGATGATAACTTTGATGTTTTTATAGTTTTTTTTGTTGTAAATAAAATTTATTATTTGTATTAACTAAGTTATGTTTAACAAATGAAAAAAATATAATTAAATAATAAAAAAATATTTTGTTAAGAAATATATTTTACAACCCAATATAAATGAGATATGTAATGTTTATACTTAATACTAAATTAACACATGACATTAAAAAACACTAATAACAAATAAATTATTTAATATTGGTCATAATTCAAAATACACACAAACTTGCATTAATGGTTTCCAATAAAAATAGGTGGACTACCTCTGTCCTCATCTATGTTAAATTATCATTGGAATTGGGCATTGTGAGATAGAGTAAGGGGACTCCCTTATATAAGTGAGGTCAATGTTTGCATGTGTCTGTATTGTGTTTGGAAGGTTATAGGTACTATCAATATTACTCTTAGTTGAATGTTTCTAGATTTTTTTAATTGAATAGGTTAGCTCAATTAATTCGAACAAATTGGTTTAATTTAGAGCTTGTCATGAGATCTCTTGTTTTTGTTTAGCAAGTAATATTAGGTTATCCACTATAATTATAGTTAGTAATTGAGTCACCTTACAGTTAGATATTATGAAGAAAAAGAGAGATACCACGTATATATATTGAAAAAAAAACTACTTAAATTCATCATAATCTCAAACTTATTAAATGTTAAGAGTTGAGATAAATCTTTTAAGATTCAATTTTTATTTTTATAAATAAAATTTAGAAAAAAAATTATACTAAAACGTTTAATCTTTTAATATTAATCTGAATAAATTAAAATTATTTTTAATTATAATTTAAATAATAATTAAATATAGAAAATTTAATCCCTTTAATATTAAGCATGAAATAAAATAAATTTTATTTATATATTTTGAAAACGTGAATCTGTAGTGGAGGGGATGTAAACCATACAATGTTTTATTGAATTTTTTTTCAAAACCTTAACTTTTTTCTTCATAAATTAAGTTAAGGTAAAACATGATGTATTTTAATATCACATTTTGTAAAGAAAAATTAATTGGGTTAAATAATGATTCCATACAGGTGGGTTGAATTTCAATACTTGTGAAAAGAATTTGTTATCATTTTATAACCAACGTTTTGGACTAATTAAGTGAGTCCATCATCAGGGTTGTAATTTGCAATTTTGAGAAGAGAGGGCGTGAATGCTTGGAACAATTAATAGTTAATAGTTGATAGTTTAATGTTAAAAAAAAAATTATTGTCAACTTTTTATCTGTTTAAAATTAAGCAATTAAACAGATAAAAAACGAACAATAATTTTTTTCAATCATTAAACTATCAACTATTAACTATTAATTGCTCCAAGCATTCACACTCTCTCTTCTCAAAATCGCAAATTACAGCCCTAATGATGGACTTACAGCCCTAATGATGGACTCACTTATTTAGTCTCAAACGTTGGTTATAAAATGATAACAGGTTCTTTCCACAAATATTTTAATTCAACCAACCTGTATGGAGTCACTCTTTAACACCATTAAGTCTCACCATGGAAGAAACATAATGAACATTTCACTAAAATTTGAGAAGATGAGAATCTAAAGAGAAAAATACCTATCCAACCTCATTTTTATGAAACATTGTAGAGATGAAAACCTAACTCTAAATTTCGTTAAGTGCAGCCAACCCCTTAAACGTGGGCAGAACATCTCAATTTTCAATAAACTTAGTAAAATGCTCATCAGAATTGAAATAGAATCTTCCAAGGTTCAATTAATTAAAACATTTGAAATTCTTTTGGGCTTAGATCTCAACTCTCATCAACCCTGTGCTTGGACCTATGGTAGAATCTAGACACTCTCACCTTCACCAAAGCAGATAAAAGTCTCGATTATTTATCCACAAAGAAAAGCAAAAAGTTAAGAAGGCTAAGTAACATGGAGATTAAAAACAAGAATCTAGTGACAAGGTCCATGCACTCGATCGTGCCTCCTGCTAAATATACATTATACCATACCATCTCACTTTCCACCAAACAGACCGTGTTGGCAACACGCAACCCTCCTCAACTCACCAAATCACAGTCTGCCATGAATAACAGTCGCTCCAAGCACCCAGATGGATTGACCAATGATAAAATCCTCACATCCCATGGTCTGAGCAAACGTTCCAACGAGTTAACCAACACATTCCCTGTGCCCACTCATGCGTCCCTCGGTAAAATTTCTAGCGAAACAACCAACACATCCCTTTCCAATTCACAACCGGGCAACATTCATTCCCCAAATCACAGTCAAACATAGACTACTGTTCAACAAAGTCCCTCTGAAGACCACAGTCCAGCCGGTCACCTTGCCATTTCTACCTCTGATAAAACCTTCGCCCGTTCTCCTTTGGCAATAGATGAAAGAAACTGCAACCTAAAAAACAGAAACTTGATGGTATTCAACTTATCGCAGCTAGTTCTTGATGATCACTTGAAATCGTTGCTTGAAAAAGGATTAAATTATGTCATATCTCCAGCAAAAATCCCCATAAATGATTTCATAAGCAAAATTGAAGTCACTATCAAGAACGCAAATCAATATGTTGCAGAGGAAATAAGACAGGATGTTGCCAAAATCCTCAAAAGAGCCAAGCCTCCTCCATGTAACATTTCCAAAGATGAAATGATAGCTTTAAACAACATCAAGAAAAACAAAAATATTATAATTTTAAAAGCTAACAAAGGAAATGTGACTGTCATAATGGGCAAATCAGATTATGATAAGAAGATGGACAAATACCTCAACAATAGTGGTTTCTATAGTTTATTGAACAAGTATCCAAGCAGCAAAATCCTTCGCCAGGTAATTAACAAAATAAAAAATTCCTCACTTGATACAATTACTAAGAACAAATTAACCCCTAATAGTGCCATCATCCCTAGAATATGCGGGGTTCCAAAAATCTACAAAGCTGGTATTCCACTAAGACCCATAGTTAACACTATAGGATCACCCACCTATTGGTTAGCTAAATACCTTGCCAACAAACTTCAGCCTCTATTTGGTAATGCCCCCTCTTATATTAAAGATTCATCTTCTTTCATAGAATGGATTAAAAACCTTGAAATTAATGACAATGAACTCCTTGTAAGCTTTGACATAGTATCCCTCTACACTATGATTCCAGTTGATGAGGCAATTGAAGTATTAAAGAAAATCACGGACCCTGGAAATGTGGACCACATAAGAATTTACCTTAAGTCTTCATACTTCAGCTTCAAAGGAAAAATCTATGAGAAAACCCATGGGGTTTCCATGGGCTCTTCTTTATCTCCAATGATTTCCAACCTATATATGGAACACTTTGAGAAAATTCCCTTAATTCTTTCCCTTTCACCCCTGAAGAATGGAAAAGATATGTAGACGACATATTTTCCGAATGGAGCCATGGTTTGGATAAACTTAATGATTTCTTAGCTCACATCAACAGCCTCTCTAAACACATTAAATTCACAATTGAAATTGAAAAGGACAACCAACTCCCTTTCTTAGAAGTCCTCCTCACCAAGAAAAATGGTAAACTGAGGCACCAAGTCTTCGGAAAACAAACTCACACCGACAAATATCTACACTCAAATTCCCACTACCATCCAAAGCAAAAAGTAAGTGTCATTAAAATCGTAGCTACTAGAGCCTCTAGAATCTGTGACCCCGAACACTTAGAGGAAGAACTTAACTACCTCTTCAAAGTATTCATAAATAATGGTTATCAGGAAAACATAATCCATACAACTATTAAAAATACTATAAACAAAACTCAAAAAAAGAAAACCCCTTGAAAACCCTAAAATCTCCTTACCCTATATAAAAGGAACCATCGACAAAATTGTTGGAATTCTCACGAAGCATAACATCATGGTTGCATTCACTCCCCCTAACACCATAAAAAACATGCTTGATTCTGCCAAAAATTTAATTGACCCGAAAAATCACAAAGGAGTATACTCTATTCCCTGTTCATGTGGGAAAGTATATATAAGTGAAACAAGTAGATATGTGGGCATAAGGCTAAAAGAACACATAAATGACATTGCAAAGAATAGATCGGAAAAATCAGCCCTAGAAGAGCATGCATATTCCTCCTCACACTACATTTGCATGGAACATACTAAATTAATTCACTAAGAATACCATTATCTAAAAACAAGGGTGAAAGAAGCCATTGAAATAGAAAAATCATCAAACAACATGAACAAAGATGATGGTCTTAAACTAAGTAGTTCTTAGAAACCCTTACTAAGAATTAAATAAAATATAATTAGTTATTTTTAAACATTCATATATAAATATTAATAATATCCTAAGCTTAATCAAGACCCTATCCTTTTTTTTAGTTCACTCTTTTTAATACACTTACCTAAAAATAACCTACATAAATAATAGTTTTGGTAGAGTTTTGGTAGAGTTTTATTTGTGACACTTTAAGGTTTTGATTTGAAAATAATAGTTTTCTTGAAGTACTTATGAATTAAGAAAATTGTTTCTCACACCATTATTTCTTTTTGCAAAAAAATTCAACTCAGAATGATGGGCTTATTTTTTAGCATATTTAAGTCATGATGGTTTGAATATTGATTTTTTCTTATTTTGTGAGTGTGTTTTCAATGTAGGTGTGTAATTTAAAAGGTCAGGGTTTGTTGAGTATATTTATTTTTAATTTGTTTATAAAAAATATAGTAAGAGGCTTTATTATCATAAGTTAAGATAATATTAGGTTAAATAAGGAAATTAATATAATTAGTTAACGTAAAAGAATATAAAGTGAAATCAAAAGTATAAAAAGTAGAATCGGAAATATAAGTTTATTTATAGTTTATTAAATTTTTATTTTTATTGAAATCTAAAAAAATGTATGAGATACTTCTCCACCCGTTAAAAAAAAAAAGGTAAACTAATTAGGACTAAAATGTGTATGAAACAAAACTTCAATTGAAACATAATGTAATTATTGGATTTCCCTTCATTAGAAGTGGGGTTAGAGAAAGTATGATATACAAATGTCATATTTTGGTATTTACATCTATAGTCATTTTGTTTGAATTTATCTATGTATTAGGGGAATTGGCATAAGTAGAAAAAAATTAATATTATCACTCCATTGTTATGAAGGGAGTAAATTTATAAAATGCACTAACTTGTAGAAAAATCTACGACTCAACACTACATAATTTGCTACTAACCTTGGTTGCAACTTTCTCTTATAATATAAATTATATTTCATTTAAAAAAAAATAGTACAAGGCAACATTCAAAGTGTGTTTAAATATTTTAGATGGATAATCCTTCATTATCCCATGAGAGGTGAAGGAAATATATCGATAAAATTTATACAAATTAAAATATTTAAATATGTTTTGGTGCTATATTGCATAAGGATTTAAATATATCAAAGTTATAATCACAATTGTTAACTACTCATTCATAATATTTGTATTTTGTTGAAACAAAATAAATGGCAAGAAAATTGATTATTTTATTTTTGACTATTTATAATCCATAAAAGCCAGTGACATTATTCGACATGGAAAGATACAGTTCACATGATATATGAGTGATTTTCTCTCAACAATGATGAATAAGAGATGTGTTTTCTACCAAAGACATAAAACTTACACTTAAACCCATTCACATTAAACAATCAACTTACACATATAATTTCTTATAGTTACTTAGGACTTGTACTTGCCATGTTTATATTTTATGCCCCATCTTACTAGTGAGTTTGAGTTATATACTATTGAATGAATGTCCCTCTAATTATTATTATTTTGTAAGCTTGGTATGACCTTTTCAATAATTTTCTAACAACAGGCAGGTTACATCCATATGTCTGAATGTTAGGTTGCCTCAACCTACCCTAAGGGAGACTAGGTTTATTGGCCTCCTAACCGCAAAATATGCCATCTAGAAACAAAAAATAATAAGTCTTACAAGTCACGCTATATATGTATGAGTGTCTTTGTTCTTCCTACTTGCTAGATACCTATAAACATAACTGCTAATATGCGTAACAATTTGAGATTACTTCATACAAAACTATAACCAGGGGTGCACTACCACTATCCATCATCAGCTGAATCCACCAGAGAAAGGTCCTTCAGCATGGTACCTGGCAGCTATGTGTGGGGAATACAAGGGATGTGTTGCTCTATGCAGCTGAGGCATCCATTTTTCTACTGCAATTGGAACTAGACCTTTTGAAACTCTTTAGTATAATCTGAATGCCCATGGGAGGACCAATGTGTATTAGATGGAGAATGCTCCAGGGCTTTCACCAAAATGCTCTTCACCATCCAAAATAGCTGGATTGTTTGTTTATATTGAGAGCATCCGCCACAAGAATGACTAGGGTCATGGATCAAAGTATGGCACTTATCTAAATCAATTTCCAAATTCTCCTTAGTCGATCATATCTCTTCTTCCTAATATGCGATGAACTGCTTGACCAGAGTCGACCTGTTTGAGTGATATGCCTAAGCATCTTCCTGAATAATTTGGGATGTCGATTTACGCCCAAGCATAATCCCCTCAGATGAGCTAGACTAGCCTGAGGAGGGGATGCTTTCCTCTGCTTCCCACAACCAAGACCTCCTAGGCCATTCTTTCCTTTACTAGAGGTCCGAACCATATTTCTTCACCTACAAAACCAATACTAACCTATGTCAAAATCTGAATCTAAGCTCAGAAGAAAGACGTTGTCAAGGGTCGCTCCAACCTTGAAGACCTGCCAATGAAATTACAAAAGAAACCAACCAAATAAGGAACCAATTCAAAACCTTGTTATCAACCAACAACCAGCAAAGAGTTACAATCCCACTTCTACCACTGCTCCACCAATACCCACGGACGGGCCTAAACTGACAGACCAAACCATCCACATGAAAAACCCTAGAATGATTCGGGTGAGTCTCATCTTTAATCAATTCGAATGATAGAATTGTGCATCGTAGAAGGAAATAAAAATTAGGCCATGAGCTACCCCTTAACCAAGACCCACACGTAACCATGCTTCGAAACAAAATGTAGAATTACCTTATCAAACACAGACTAGAATACCCACAATCATACCAATACTGACATAATTTGAGATGAGAGCTACCCCTTAACCAAAATCCACCCACTACCATGTGACAGAACCAGATACTATAAACCCTTGTCGATAGGACGGGATTGACACTAAACATTTCCCACAGTTTTCCCCAGACCACGACATTGTACCGACTAGGACCAAGCCAGTGTTTACAAACAATGATGGCCTTGTTCCAAAACCATACATAATCAGAGTACCCAAGAACCAAACAACATTTTCTAGAAGCTAAATCCTCACAATTCTACAATAACCAAGGCAGGGAATACCATGACACCTAGAGCAACCCACCGGTTGAGCCCCACATGAACCCATACGCAATAACCAAATCTCATAAACCATAGAGACAGGGACAAAACAACATAATGACTCAACACATAACAATAACTAGACCATGCCACACTCTAGAGACACTCTATTCCAATCTTGCCAACCTACCATAGTACCATGCATCCCAGATATCGGAGGGCAGAGACAAAGATCCATATATGCAGAAGGAGAAAAATTAAATGAGGAGACATACTAGTGACCAAGTCCTTGATCAGACGGAGACTAAGCCAACGCTTTCCCCAAAACTAACAACCCGAACCAGATCTATAGTGAACGGAGCACACATACCAACTTACCCAGTGCAATGGAGGAGGAACTCACCTTCTCGCCTAACTTAATGTATTTTCCACCTTCCTGGTCAATAATTAACCTTCACATGCACACCGCCACCTCTCCAAGTGTTCCATGCATGCGGAGGGTGGTCATAGATTTCTTTGAGATTTGCATTAATATGTAGGCCATGGTGTACCCATTGGGTCCAACTCACACCCCGCTTAGGGGAAACTTCCCTCTAATTATAAAAATCTAATACGAAAAATAAACAAACTATTGGTTCAAATATTTAATAATTTAAATTAATTTAAAATTAAATAAAACTCTTAAAAAAATCATCTCAATGTAAACCAATTTCAATTCTAATAAAATTCAGCTCATATCTAATATTCTGGAGAAATTCTAGAACATATGTTTTATTCATAGGGATGCTGGCATGGATTTATGTTGCCTAATTTATACCCAAGTCAACTCCATTAGGCTTTAGCTCATGATCTGCAATTTAGACAACTGGTGTCAAGAGGAATCAGGTGACCAACTTAAGGCACAATTGTTTGGAGAAATGAATACGAATGTAGAAAATTAGAGATATGGGTTTTTGTCTCATAACATTTCCAGTTAAGTGACTCGCAAGCAGTTTCTCCATAAAAATTATGGATTGGGAGATACACGTGGTTCTTTCAACATACATTTCTTGTTGAAATTGTTAGGTAAAAATAATTCACACATATTGACCATTTAGAAAATGAAATAGTTCCAACCTATCCTCAAATGGATTCTATGCTAAATCAATCCTTTGTAATCAGATATTCAACCAAGAATACTTAAAAGATAATATTTTTTGAATCCATCCAAGATTGACAATCCAAAATTGGGGAGATTAGTTCCAATTATCCCACGTTTGTTATCTTGTGTAAATGTATGGGAAGACAACAGGTTGAGGTTAAGGAAGAGAAAGGTGTTAGCACCGTAGTTTTTGTAACAATGCTTCTTGTATTTTTATTCCATAATCAATGCAATCTCTGCAAGTTCGTGGATTATCTCTAAGTTGCTAGTTTGTTAGTTGTGAAACAACAGCCCCTTGCTAGGAAGGAGGGGTCTTTAGCTGGCATCACTGTGTTGTATATATAGCATAGTTACTTTACTTCAATGTATTGTAGGTTGTGATATTCTAATTCTTGTTAAGTTTAACTTATCACTGTTACAGATTCTTGCTACAAGATTGTTGTTATCATTGGATTGGATTGGTCTGTAGAATGTTTTGTATAATCAAGCAGTACAACATCTAACTCAACTTCCTCAATGAAGTTTGTTGTGATTGCAAACTGAAGAATACATTTTCTTGTAATAAGTTTGTATCCTTGCATATCCAACCCAATGGATATGGCTTGGGATGTAAAATGGTTTCAAGATTAAGCTGTTCGACAAAGTCACTAGATATCAAGTTGGCTAGAGACCCACTATCAAAAAGTGTGTCGATTTTTGTATGTTTTGAGATTACTCTCACATGAAATAATTCAATCCATGTTTCTTTATTTGGAGTACTAGTGTGACAATTTGATATACTAGTGATAGTAATGAATTCTTTTCCTTTTAGACCCATGGTTGTAATTTTAGTTTCATCACCCGAATTAGATCCCATATCCTCTTGAATGACAACAATTGCCTTTTATTTTCCTTTGTTGTTGAATTTCTTTGGTTTCATTTCGGGATGAAGCTTCCAATAACGAGCTTCATCGTGACCCTGTCTGGAACAATGTTTTCATGTTACTTTCTCTCCTTCCTTTTTGATAGATGCGTTTTTCTTTACCTTGAAACCCTTTTCTTTCTCTTTACCCTTAAATGGCCTTTTACTACCTTCTTCTGCACTGTTTTTCCCTCTTGCCTCAAGATGAGTGGCTTGCATACACACATCATCTAGATTATTGGGATTAAACATTAAGATAGTATTCCTAAGGTAATTGTGTAAACCCCCTATGTACTTCAGAAATGTGTCCTGTGATTAAAAATTTACACCTAACATTAAAGACCTTTTTCTGAATTATTGGGTGTAATCTTGCACATTTTGACCTTTAAGTTGTCTAAAGTTATACCAATTCATAATGGCCTTTGGCAGATAAGCTAGAGGGTAGAATTATATTTTTATTGCAGCAATGAAATCATTCCAAGAAATTGAGATCTTACTGTGTTTTTTTATCTCCTCTTGGGTCTTTGATTCCCACCATACTAGTGTTGCACCCTCCATTCTCAAGCAAGTTAATTGAATCTTTATGCCATCCTCTTGAAGGTTTTGAATCCTACAATAGACCTCCAACTGACGAATCCAATTATCGAGATTCTCTACATTCACTTCACCATTATACATGGGAATCTCAAATTTAACATCAAGTTTTAAAAAAGGTGATTTACCGGTTCCTTTTGAAGTATGATGATGAGTATCAGTAAGGGTTGTGTTAGTGGAAGAGGGTGAAGATGCTTGTGAAGAAGAAGATGGTAGAGAGGGCGGAGGTTTGTCTCCATTTCCATTACCTCCTTTTCCATTACCTCCTCCTGAAGAACCTTCTTCTTTGGGAGGTTTGGAACTTTCCCCTTGCAACGTGGTATTCCTCTCTTTATATAGGACCTTCACCATCTCTGTCATATCAAAGAAAGCCTTTCTTAAGGTCTTCTCATCTTCTGTCATGTTTATAGGTTTTCCTTCATGAGACATGATCTTTGAAGTCTCAACTACAACTTGAGGCTAAACTGGTGTTGGAGATTGTGGCAAGCTTGCTTTCCTTCCCCTTGACCCAACTTCAGGGCTTCCAACAATCTTCGCTTCTCCTATTTTGAGTTTTAACTTTGTAAGCATGACATAAACTTGCAAACAGTTAAATCCTTCTTTCACAAAGAAAACCTAGTGCTCTGATACCAAAATAATTTGATTTAGAATATTAGATTATTGTGCTAAGATCCTTCTCAGATTAGAAACAAAATGCTTTCATTGTGCTTAAGGATTCATGAATTTTTGCAAGTGAAAAATGAGTTTTTATGTTAATTTGATGAGAAATTTTAACATAAATAAGAGATTGAACAGTAGCATAAACATGTATAGAACATCATTAAAAACACATCACAATAAGAACATTATAAAAGAGTTCACCCTTCCTGGGCTAAGTCTCCTTAGTCCAGCTTCCAATGGCTTAAGCCTCTCTATTATGCTCAAAAGTGTAAAAATATGTGTTTGCAATGCTTAAATGCTTCTAAAATCTACTCCAGTGAGTCCAGAATGTCCAAAAATGGCTACCTTGCCTCTTTCTGCATCCAATTTAGTCGAAAGCTGAAGAAGTTATGGCCTCTCCTAGTTTCTCCGCTATTCGTTCCACAATTTGTACCAAATCTAGCATCATCCTACAAATTCGCACCGTTTTCCTCTAACAAAGCAACAAATTCCCTTATTTTCGAGCAGATTTGAAGGATCATTAATTTGTATGCCGAGGCCTTAGAACCAAAAATTGGGTCATATGGGGGGCCATGTGCCCAGGGGCTAGCCCCTAGCACTAGCCCCCTCCCTATAGCGATCATGGTAACTATTTACGGTTTGTACGCGATTTCACATGGAAGGAGCCATTAGCAATCTAGTCTGATGGTTAGTGTGATGGCGTTAGCAATTGTTGCTTCGGATAGGTGGTAGTGTGTTCACATGGGAGGGTCGCCGACAGTTACGGTGGCGGTCTCCCCCCAACCTCGGCGGTGATAACCTTTAAGATAAACCCAAAACCCATAAGGTTAAGAAACAACATGTAGGTGGATTGGTAACTCATTTTGTTATGTTGTGGGAGGTCGTGGGGTTGAGCCCAACCTCTGCCTTGTCCACCATACCAAAATTTTGTATGCCATTAGGAGGACACATGGCAGCCTCTGACTTAGCCATGTGTCACCTCCTTAGTGGCCAAAACAATAACATATGGGTCAATCAAACATTGCTACTGAAATAGAATATTCAAGAATATTCCACTTTCCACCTAGGTGGTACGGATGCCAAGTCAACATCCTTGTCATCCATCTGCAAATTTTTTACCTATTTGACAAAGTGAACATATCATGTTTTTGGGAGAATATAGTGTCCATTTCATGCGAAACAAGTTGCACCAAATTTACGATGATGAGAACTATGCGGTCATTCAGGTTCCACACCATTCTGAAAGCTTTTATTTTTGAGCATAATTTTGAGCACCTGATCAATAGTCAATACCCTCTACTTGTGAAAATCCATGAGCCACAAATATAGTCTTATGCTTCTCCACAGTACCATCTGCAACTTACTTTACCTTGTAAATCCAATGGGAGCTCACCACTAACTTGTCCTTTGGTCTTGGGACCACATCCCAAACATTGATATGAACTATGGAATCATACTGCTCCACCATGGCATCAACCCAAACTGGCTACTACACTGCTTCCTTAAAGGAAGATGGCTATGTCACAACACATTCGCCCATAAGAGCCATGTATCCATTGTACCTCTCAGGTGACCTTATGAGTCTTGAATGACTCTTGGACTTTCACTTTACATTATATTTCTCCAATATTGAATTACATAATCCACAAAATTATGTGGCACATGATGACTCATGACATGAATTGACATAGCACTACTAACAATGACTTCTTAATGGCATGACAATGTCAAGCCGTTCTTGTTTCTCCTTTTTCTTCAATAAGATATGCACAATGTGTCATCTCCATGAGAGGTATGATTTGTTCTTCATATCCACCCTCCAAAGGGTTGTGAATCATATGGAGTATTCATGCGGTCTTGATCTTTGATCTTGTTGTTGTAATCTAGTGTTCCTTCATCTTCTCACCTTATGATGATCTTTTATCCTCAGCTGCTTAGGTGTATTCTAGCATGACCTATTTCTCCATCTCCTTCATCATCATCTTGCCATAGCATGATAGAGCACTTGCATCTACAATCCACTCATGACAAGATGACATCAGTTTGATGAACCCCTAGTATAAGACATTGCATTATGATCCACTGACTGCGCCCGAACCAGGTGGCAAGATGAGGGAGAGGCTTAGTGACTATGTAATTGCGCAACTTAGGTAGTCAAGGGTTAGGATTGAGCCTTGAGACTTCACAATGCGTAGTTCAGGCTAGATCGGGCAAGCAGATTTCGCAGTTTTGGGAGTCATGGAGCCAGGCTGAGGGGTTTTGAACTATTTCATTCAACTGCGTAGTTTTGGGAGGCAAAGGAGGCTAGATGACTACGTAGTTGTGCAACTCAGGAGTTAAAGGGTTGGGCTTGAGGTTTGAGACTGTACAATACACAGTTAAGGCCTGGCTTGAGGGCATGATTATGCAATTTTAGAGGCCAAGCCCTGGGCTTAAGCAATAAAATTGTGAAATACATAGTGTTCAAAGGAAAGGAGTCCATGTGATTACGTAGTTGCACAACTTAGGAGCTCAATATTAAGGCTTGAGGACTGAGATTGCACAACGCTCAGTGCTGGCTTGGTTGGAGATAAATATTGCACAGTTCTGGGACTTAGGGGCTGGGCTTGAGAACTAAGGTTGTGAAATGTGTAGTTATGGGAGGCAAATATTGTGCATTGCACATTTCCAAGAGATAAGGTTGTTGCTTGATGATTGAAATTATGCACTACGCAGTTCGGGGGGGTTAGATGAGGTTGATTGGTTCGGTCGAGAGTTTTTCCAATTTTGATTAAGTTTTGGATAAGTGACAGGAAGTTGAATAAAATAAAGACTTGAACATGATCACACACTTAGTTCACTAAATGACACAACACGGGACAGTCAAAACACATGAACAACATACTTTCCTTAATGCAACAACATTGTGACAGCCCATTCCAAGTGCGACACTAAAGGTGCACTTTGCGACGAGATGACGACACTTGTGCGATAGTGCATGAAACTTTGGAAATGAGTGTGAAACATGTATACATTATAAGAACAACTCATTATCACAAATATTTCCCCTTGAAACAAACCAATACTCCACTTTATAGAATAAGTGGAAATTCCCATGCCAAAATATGACACTTACTATATGAAAATAAAAGTGCAAATGACACTTGCAATATGCAAACGACAGTGAAAAAAGCACATGTTGGGGTCAATATAACATGAAAACAACACTAATTAAAAGGAAATCAAGTGAAAATGAAGGTGTGCAAAGTGACAGTTTCCAAAACTCACTTAAAAATAAGTACAAATGCAGCTAGAAGTGAGAAATTGTCAATGTCAGTGTGCACTAACTGTCGACATGGATTGGACATCACACAAGCACACTGTTGATGGACCATGCTATGCTTGTTCAATCTTGTGTAAAAGAATGTGCTCATGCACTTGTTACAAACTGAGCATGTGTGAGAAAGTGACTTTGACACTTCCAATCCAAGAAGGTAGCTCAAATGCATGAATAGATCGAGAAGTGAATACGGAATGACCGATCGTAAGATCCACAGTAGGCTCCAAAATTCAAGTGTAGGGAAAATTTTGGAGGGTGTTTATCGGAGCGACAACACCATGCTATTTTCCCATGGTATTGGTTTGTACCATGGTACCAATGTCCTTGGTATTAACATAACCATGGTATTTTACCATGGTATTGGTTTGGAGATTACCATGGTACAAGTGTCCTTGGTATTGACATAACCAAGGTATTTTCCTGTGGTATTGGTTTGGAGATTACCATGGTACAAGTGTCCTTGGTATTGACATAACCAAGGTATTTTCTTGTGGTATTAGTTTGGAGATTACTATGGTACATGTGTTTAGGGTATTGGTATAACCATGGTATCTACCTGTGGTATTGATTTGGAGATTATTGAGGATAATTTGACATATACTTTCGTGATAATATTGGGTTGGTTCTTTTAATGTGTTGAGTGAGTGTGAGAGTGGAGAAGAGTGTGTAAGATGTGAGAGATGTGAAGTGGATTTTCTAAAGCAGTTTGCAGGTGTTGTAGCAATTAGCAGGTGTATGTTTCAACCAACACATTATGCAGAGAGAAAGGATGTGAACTAATGTTTGGTTGTAGTTATATTGTATTTTGGTAGCATATTTTGTTTGTTGGATGTATGTAGTAGTTTCATGTGAGTGGACATTGCAGAGAGGGTTTTGTTGACGTATTTTATAGATTATTTTATGCAGTGTTTGGTGAGATTGTGATGTAGTTTGTGATGTTTTGATTTTTTTCTTTGAAGTGATTGTTGATGTGATGTTCGTGTTGAGCAGACTGGGAGCCCAGTCTGAAAATATATGAAACATGGTTTGCATGGAGGAAGTGAAATCCTGGAGGCTTTAGAGTAGACAATGATTCAACGTATTCAATAGAAGGAACACATTTCTCCATCTAATCAGTGAAGGATAATCCAATGGGTGTTAGGCAAAGGTCATTGGTCGTGGGTGCTTCCAGCGAATAGATTTCTATAGATCCATGAGAGAAACAAACTTCCTAACTGATAGGTGTCGACATAATGTAACGCAAGCCAATTCTTCCAAATTATAGGTGTAATTTAATCCATGTATAATTTGTTTAGCAGATTAATAAAATATATTAAGCAGTGAAACATCAACAAGGGTGGTTTTTGACCTAGGAGAAGGGTTTCCCACCAGAAATATTTGTGTCTCTTACATTGAATGATTTCATGGTTTTACATGTGTTTGATGCTATAATCCTTTCTTATGTGTTTTATTTTATGCATGGTTTAAAGAAAAACTAATTTGGAGAAAAATTTATAAGTGCCTTCACTACTAATTCACCCCCCTCTCAGTATTGATTGAGTTTCCAAAACTTCGTCCAACATTATTGATATTTATTGCTTAGCATCATTTATGTCCATGATAACACAACCCATGAAACTCTTCATTCTCCAGTATAATTATATTATAAGCACGTATTGATTCTATCAACCACGAGTATGTCCCATGTAAGGCACCCAATTTCTTATATTTTCTAGCACCTTAAAGCTTGATAGGAAGATCTTGCCCACAACAATATCCTCCTAAAAATCCCAAAGCTCGTCTTAGGCCTCCACCAAAACCTATTCCTTGTATAATCTAGCATAGGTCTCTACTCTAATACGGGATCTAGCACCGCCTTGACTCCCTCAACCTCCGCCACTATGCCAACTACGAGCCTTCTACCTTCCCATTCTCGTGCACTAGGGGAGATGTGCCAGATACCAATCCAGCAAGAAGGACCTCAAACTTAGACTTAAGGGATGATGCAGGTTGCCAACAGGAGAATCCACAACCACTGATAGTGTCCGCAATAGGTAGAGTAAAGCAATATCTGAGGTAAGCACAACATAAAAGAAACCACCTAGACTGCAACCTAAGCAACATGCTTAAAGATGAGAGAAAGCTAAGAATGATGGCATTAAATGCCATTGTTTTGTAAATCTTGGGAGATGATGGGAAATCGATTGAGTTCACTTCATTTAACCTAGGCCTCATGTAAGCAACAAAATACAGGTCCAAGGAGGAGCCATAAACCTAGAGTAACCTACCATACATCTTCATCATTGTTGGAAGGGTGGCATGTTGGCCTCACTCATTGAGTAAGGTGACGACACCATTAGCGCATCACTTCTCACCCCATTCGAGGGATTTTTCAATAAAATTTATATATATGTTTCAATGATGATAACTTTAATGTTTTTATAATTTTTTTGTTGTAAATAAAATTTATTATTTGTATTAACTAAGTTTTGTTTAACAAATGAAAAAAATATAATT
>APFE030112839.1:139322-166734 GCA_000404065.3 Pinus taeda
AATAATTAAATAAAGAAAATTTAATCCCTTTAATATTACGAATGAAATAAATTAAAGTATATTTATATATTTTGAAAACGTGAATCTGTAGTGGAGGGGGATGTAACCAATACAATGTTTTATTGATTTTTTTTTCAAAACCTTAACCTTTTTTTCATAAATTAAGTTAAGGTAAAACATGATGTATTTTAATATCACATTTTGTAAATAAAAATTAATTGGGTTAAATAGTGATTCCATATAAGTGGGTTGAATTTCAATATTTGTGGAAAGAACTTTTTATCATTTTATAACCAATGTTTTGGACTAATTAAGTGAGTCCATCATCAGGGTTGTAATATGCAATTTTGAGAAGAGAGGGCGTGAATGCTTGGAGCAATTAATAGTTAATAGTTGATAGTTTAATGATAAAAAAAAAAATTATTGTCGGTTTTTTATATGTTTAAAATTAAGCAATTAAACAGATAAAAAACCGACAATAATTTTTTTCAATCATTAAACTATCAACTATTAACTATTAATTGCTCCAAGCATTCACACTCTCTCTTCTCAAAATTGCAGATTACAACCCTGATGATGGACTCACTTACTTAGTCTCAAACGTTGGTTATAAAATGATAACAGGTTCTTTCCACAAATATTTTAATTCAACCAACCTGTATGGAGTCACTCTTTAACACCATTAAGTCTCACCATGGAAGAGACATAATGAACATTGCACTAAAATTTGAGAAGATGAGAATCTCAAGAGAAAAATACCTATCTAACCTCATTTTTATGAAACATTGTAGAGATGAAAACCTGACTCTGAATTTCGTTAAGTGCATCCAACCCCTTAAGCGTGGGCAGAACATCTCAATTTTCAATAAACTTACTAAAACGATCATCAGAATTGAAATAAAATATTCCAGGGTTCAATTAATTAAAACATCTGAAATTCTTCTGGGCTTAGATCTCAACTCTCATCAACCCTGTGCTTGGAACTGTGGTAAAATCTAGACACTCTCACCTTCACCAAAGTAGATAAAAGTCTCGATTATTTGTCCACAAAGAAAGCAAAAAGTTAAGAAGGCTAAGTAACATGGAGATTAAAAACAAGAATTTGGTCAGAAGGTCCACCCACTCGATCGTGCCTCCTGTTAAATCTACATTATACCATACCATCTCACTTTCCACCAAATAGACCGTGTTGGCAACACGCAGCCCTCCTCAACTCACCAAATCACAGTCTTCCATGAATACCAGTCGCTCCAAGCACCCAGACGAATTGACCAAAGATAAAATCCTCACATCCCATGGTCTGAGCAAACGTTCCAGCGAGTTCACCAACGCATTCCCTGTGCCTACCCATGTGTCCCTCAGTAAAATTTCTAGCGAAACAAGCAGCACATCCCTTTCCAATTCACAACGGGGCAACATTCATTCCCCAAATCACAGTCGGACGTAGACTACTGTTCAACAAAGTCCCCCTGAAGACCACAGTCCATCTGGTCGCCTTGCCATCACTACCTCTGATAAAACCTTCGCCCGTTCTTCTTTGGCAATAGATGAAAGAAACTGCAACCTAAAAAACAGAACTTGATGGTATTCAACTTATCGCAGCTGGTTCTTGATGATCACTTGGAATCGTTTCTTGAAAAAGGATTAAATTATGTCATATCTCCAACAAAAATCCCTATAAATGATGTCATAAGAAACATTGAAGTCGCTATCAAGAACGCAGATTAGGATGTTGCAGAGGAAATAAGACAGGATGTTGCCAAAATCCTCAAAAGACCCAAGCCTCCTCCATGTAACATTTCCAAAGATGAAATGATAGCTTTAAACAACATCAGGAAAAACAAAAATATTATAATTATAAAAGCTAACAAAGGAAACGCGACTGTCATAATGGGAAAATCAGATTATGATAAGAAGATGGACGAACACCTCAACAATAGTGGTTGCTATAGGTTATTGAACAAGGATCCAAGCAGAAAAATCCTTCGCCAGGTAATTAACAAAATCAAAAATTCCTCACTTGATACAATTACTAAGAACAAATTAACCCCTAATAGTGCCATCATCCCTAGAATATGTGGGGTTCCAAAAATCTACAAAGCTGGTATTCCACTAAGACCCATAGTTAACACTATAGGATCACCCACCTATTGGTTAGCTAAATACCTTGCCAACAAACTTCGGCCTCTATCTGGTAACGCCCCCTCTTATATTAAAGATTTCTCTTCTTTCATAGAATGGATTAAAAACCTTGAAATTAATGACAATGAACTCTTTGTAAGCTTTGACATAGTATCCCTCTACACTATGATTCCGGTTGATGAGGCAATTGAAGTATTAAAGAAAATCACGGACCTTGAAAATGTGGACCTCATAAAATTTTGCTTAAGTCTTCATACTTCAGCTTCAAAGGAAAAATCTATGAGAAAACCCATGGGGTTTCCATGGGCTCTCCTTTATCTCCAATAATTTCCAACCTATATATGGAACACTTTGAGCAAATTCCCTTAATTCTTTCCCTTTCACCCCTGAAGAATGGAAAAGATATGTAGATGACATATTTGCCAAATGGAGCCATGGTTTGGATAAAATTAATGATTTCTTAGCTCACATCAAGAGCCTCTCTAAACACATTAAATTCACAATTGAAATTGAAAAGGACAACCAACTCCCTTTCTTAGACGTCCTCCTCACCAAGGAAAATGGTAAACTGAGGCAGCAAGTCTTCAGAAAACAAACTCACACCAACAAATATCTACACTCAAATTCCCACCACCATCCAAAGCAAAAAGTAAGTGTCATTAAAACTGTAGCTACTAGAGCCTCTAGAATCTGTGACCCCGAACACTTAGAGGAAGAAATTAACTACCTCTTCAAAGTATTCATAAATAATGGTTATCAGGAAAACATAATCCATAGAACTATTAAAAATTCCATAAACAAAACTCAAAAAAGAAAACCCCTTGAAAACCCTAAAATCTCCTTACCCTATATAAAAGGAACCATCGACAAAAATGTTGGAATTCTCACCAAGCATAACATCATGGTTGCATTCACTCCCCCTAACACCATAAAAAACATGCTTGATTCTGCCAAAGATTTAATTGACCCGAAAAATCACAAAGGAGTATACTCTATTCCCTGTTCATGTGGGAAAGTATATATAAGTGAAACAGGTAGATATGTGGGCATAAGGCTAAAAGAACACATAAATGACATTGCAAAGAATAGATCGGAAAAATCAGCCCTAGAAGAACACACATATTCCTCCTCACACTACATTTGCATGGAACATACTAAATTAATTCACTAAGAATACCATTATCTAAAAACAAGGGTGAAAGAAGCCATTGAAATAGAGAAATCATCAAATAACATGAATAGAGATGATGGTCTTAAACTAAGTAGTTCTTAGGAACCCTTACTAAGAATTAAATAAAATATAATTAGTTATTTTTAAACATTCATATATAAATATTAATACTATTCTAATCTTAATCAAGGACCCTATCTTTTTTTTAGTTCACTCTTTTAATGCATATACCTAAAAATTAACCTACATAGATAAACCTACATTAATTTTAAAAATAATAGATATTATTAAAAAATGCTTTTAACCTAAACATTAAACAACAAACTTATATATAATATTAATAATATACTAAACATTTATATATAGTTTTGATTAATAAATTAGAAAATCAAACATATTTAAATTAATCATTAAAATTAAGTAATTAAATAGATAAAAAACGGATAATAAAAAAAAAATGATCATTAAACTATCAACTATTAACTATTAATTGTTCCAAGCATTCACACTCTCTCTTCTCAAAATTGCAGATCACAACTCTGATGATGGACTCACTTAATTAGTCTAAAACGTTGGTTATAAAATGATAACGAGTTCTTTCCACATATATTAAAAATCAATTATTATAAAAATGTAAATAAAAATTAATTATTATAAAAATGAGTCGAAAATTTCCAAATGGTACTTAATTAATATTCAAATTATTAAAAAAGGTAAACTTAACAAAATGGATATTTAAATTATTTTGAAAGGTGAACCTAACAAAATGGCAACTCGGAATTCATGCTCTAATTCATGCTCTATTATGGTAACAGTCACTGTCTTTTTTCCTCCACTATGCGAAGGGTCTCTATGTAATGATTGGTACTTCATATTATTGGACTTTAAGATGCTTTGGGTGAACAACTTTGGGAAATTGAAGTTTTGGTAGAGTTTTATTTGTGACACTTTAAGGTTTTGATTTGAAAATAATAGTTTTCTTGAACTACTTATGAATTAAGAAAATTGTTTCTCACACCATTATTTCTTTTTGCAAAAAAATTCAACTCAGAATGATGGGCTTATTTTTTTAGCATATTTAAGTCATGATGGTTTGAATATTGATTTTTTCTTATTTTGTGAGTGTGTTTTCAATGTAGGTGTGTAATTTAAAAGGTCAGGGTTTGTTGAGTATATTTATTTTTAATTTGTTTATAAAAAAACAATAAGAAGTTTTGTTATCCTAAGTTAATATTAGGTAAAATAAGGAAATTAATATAATTATATTACGTAAAAGAATATAAAGTGAAATCAAAAGTATAAAAAGTAGAATCGGAAATATAAGTTTATTTATAGTTTATTAAATTTTTATTTTTATTGAAATCTAAAAATATGTATGAGATACTTCACCTGTTAAAAAAAGAAGGTAAACTAATTAGGACTGAAATGTATATGAAACAAAAGTTCAATTGAAACATAATGTAATTATTGGATTTCCCTTCATTAGAAGTGGGGTTAGAGAAAGCATGAGATACAAATGTCATATTTTGGTATTTACATTTATAGTCATTTTGTTTGAATTTATCTTTGTATTAGGGGAATTGGCATAAGTAGAAAAAAATTAATATTATCTCTCCATTGTTACGAAGGAAGTAAACTTATAAAATGCACTAACTTGTAGAAAAATCTACGAGTCAACACTACATAATTTGCTACTAACCTTGGTTGCAAATTTCTCATATAATATAAATTATATTTCATTTTAAAAAAATAGTACAAGGCAACATTCAAAATGTGTTTAAATATTTTAGATGGATAATCCTTCATTATCCCATGAGAGGTGAAGGAAATCTATCGATAAAATTTATACAAATTAAAATATTTTAATATGTTTTAGTGCTATATTGCATAAGGATTTAAATATATAAAAGTTATAATCACAATTGTTAACTACTCATTCATAAGATTTGAATTTTGTTGAAACAAAATAAATGCCAAGAAACTTGATTATTTTATTTTTGACTATTTATAATCCATAAAAGCCAGTGACATTATTCGACATGGAAGGATACAGTTCACATGATATATGAGTGATTTTCTCTCAACAATGATGAATAAGAGATGTGTTTTCTACCAAAGACATGAAACTTACACTTAAACCCATTCACATTAAACAATCAACTTACACATATACTTTCTTATAGTTACTTAGGACTTGTACTTGGCCATGTTTATATTTTATGCCCCATCTTACTAGTGAGTTCGAATTATATACTATTGAATGAACGTCCCTCTAATTATTATTATTTTGTAAGCTTGGTATGACCTTTTCAATAATTTTCTAACAACAGATAGGTTACATCCATATGTCTAAATGTTAGGTTGCCTCAACTTGCCCTGAGGGAAACTAGGTTTGTTGGCCACCTAACCACAAAATATGCCATCTAGAAACAAAAAATAATAAGTCTTACAAGCCACACTATATATGTATGAGCGTCTAAGTTCTTCCTACTTGCTAGATACCTATAAACATAACTTCTAATATGCCTAACAATTTGAGATTACTTCATACAAAACTATAACCAGGTGTGCACTACCACTATCCATCATTAGCTAAATCCACCAGAGAAAGATCCTTCACCATGGTACCTGGTAGCTCTGTGTGGGGAATACAAGGGATGTGTTGCTTTATGCAGCTGAGGCATCCATTTTTCTACTGCAAATGGAGCTAGACCTTTTGAAACTCTTTAGTATAATTTGAATGCCCATGGGAGGACCAATGTGTATCAGATGGAGAATGCTCTAAGGCTTTCGCCAAAATGCTCTTCACCATCCAAAATAGCTAGATTGTCTATTTATATTGAGAGGATCTGCCACGGGAATGACTAGGGTCATGGATCAAAGTATGGCACTTATCTAAATCAATTTCCAAATTATCCTCAGTCGGTCATATCTCTTCTTCCTAATATGTGATGAGCTGCTTGACCGGAGTCGAACTGTCTGAGTGATATGCCTGAGTGGCTTCCTAAATAATTCTGGATGTCAATTTATGCCCATGCATAATCCCCTCAGATGAGCTGGGTTGACTGGCCTGGGGAGGGGATGCTTTCCTTTGCTTCCCACGGCCACGGCCTCCTAGGCCATTCTTTCCTTTAGCAGAGGCCCAAACCATATTTCTTCACCTACAATTCCAATACTAACCTATGTCAAAATCTGAATCTAAGCTCAGAAGAAAGACATTGTCGAGGGTCGCTCCAACCTTGAAGACCTGCCAATGAAATTACAAAAGAAACCAACCAAATAGGGAACCAGTTCAAAAGCTTGTTATCAACCGAAAACCAACAAAGAGTTATGATCCCGCTTCTACCATTGCTCCACCAATACCCACGGATGGGCCTAAACTGACAGACCAAACCATCCACAGGAAAAATCCCAGAATGATTCGGGTGATTTGTTAGAAAATTATATATTACGAAGCAATGGAACACATAAAATATTGTAGAAATATAAGCACAGAAAATGCATAAAACAAGAGAGACACAGATATACGTGGTTCACCCAGTTTGGGCTACGTCCACCCCGAACAACCAGTCCTTCCTTTCTATTATCCAGCAAAATGAAGAGACACAACCTTATTAGCAATTCCCCTGTAATATCCTCTGTTTTCTCTCACCAGTCTCAACCTCTCTGTTTCTCGCTCACACAACACGAATACACATCTGTTCATAGCCTCAAATACAATGCCCTCATACAAAGAGACGGGGTTTCCTTCTAGGGCAAAAAACCCTAAACTAAACATAAGTTCTACCGTCAGATCATCCGCCTAATGAACGGCCTAGATTGACTAGAAATTACTATATTTTACAAGGAAAATTTACATCTTTTTTTAGCTTCGGGGGACCGCTGGCCCCTGGAGTCCCAGCCGGGGGGGATCGGCCCCCCAGGACCCTTGCGGGGGGGACAAGTCCCCCCCGCGTGGAGGGGTGTACAAACTTCCTGGGGTATACATCTGGCTGAAACAAAGACCTCTGAACAATCATGCTCGACACACAACATGATTCTCATCTTTAATCAATTTGAATGATAGAATTGTGCGTCGTAGAAGGAAAGAAAAAATAGGCCATGAGTTGCCCCTTAACCAAGACCCACACGAAATCATGCTCTGAAACAAAATGTAGAATTACCTTATCAAACACAAACTAGAATACCCACAATTAGACCTATACTAACATAATTTGAGATGAGAGCTACCCCTTAACTAGAATCCACTTACTACCATGCGACGAAACCAGATACTATAAGCCCTTGTTGCTAGGATATGATTGACACTAAACATTTCCCACAATTTTCCCCAGACCACGACATTGTACCGACTAGGACCAAGCCAGTGTTTACAAACAACGATGGCCCTGTTCCAAAGCCATACATAATCAGAGTACCCAAGAACCAAACATAATTTTCCAAAAGGTAAATCCTCACAATTCTGCAATAACCAAGGCAGGGAATACCATGACACCTAGAGCAGCCCACCAGTTGAGCCCTACATGAACCCATACACAATAACCAAATCTCATAAACCATAAAGACAGGGACAAAACAACATAATGACTCAGCACATAACAATGACTAGACCATGCCACACTCCAGAAACATTCTATTCCAATCTCGCCAACCTACCATAGTACCATGCATCCTAGATATTGGAAGGCAGAGACAAAGATCCATATATGCAGAGGGAGAAAAATTAAATGAGGAGACATACTAGTGACCAAGTCCTTGATCAAACAGAGACTGAGCTAACGCTTTCCCTAGAACTAACAACTTGAACTAGATCTACAACGAACGGAGCACACATACCAACTTACCCAGCCCAATGGAGGAGGAACTCACCTTCTCACCTAACTTAATGACTTTTCCACCTTCCTGGTCGGTAATTAACCTTCACATGCACACCGCCACCTCTCCAAGTGTTGCATGCATGCGGAGGGTGGTCGTAGATTTCTTTGAGATTTGCATTAATATGTAGGCCATGGTGTACCGATTAGGTCTAGCTCACACCCCGATTAGGGGGAACTTCCCTCTAATTATAAAAATCTAATACGAAAAATAAACAAATCTATTGGTTCAAATATTTAATAATTTAAATTAATTTAAAATTAAATAAAACTCTTAAAAACATCATCTCAATGTAAACCAATTTCAATTCTAATAAAATTCAACTCATATCTAATACTTTGGAGAAATTCTAGAACATACGTTTTGTTCATAGGGATGTTGACATGGATTTATGTTGCCTAATTCATACCCAGGTCAACTCCATTAGGCTTTAGCTCATGATCTACAATTTAGACAACTCGTGTCAAGAGGAATCAGGTGACCAACTTCAGGCACAATTTTTTGGAGAAATGAATATGAATGTAGAAAATTAGAGATATGGGTTTTTGTCTCATAACATTTCCAGTTAAGTGACTCACAAGTGGTTTCTCCAAAAAAATTATGTTAGGAGATAGACGTGGTTCTTTCAACATACATTTCTTGTTGAAATTGTTGGGTAAAAATAATTCACACATATTGACCATTTGGAAAATGAAATAGTTCCAACCTATCCTGAAATGGATTCTACGCTAAATCAGCCCTTTGTAATAAGATATTCAACCAAGAATACTTAAAAGATAATATTTTTTGAATCTGTCCATGATTGACCATCCAAACTTGGGGAAATTAGTTCCAATTATCCCACTTTTGTTTTCTTGTGTAAATGTATGGGAAGACAATAGGTTGAGGTTAAGGAAGAGAAAGGTGTTAGCACCGTAGTTTTTGTAACAATGCTTCTTGTATTTTTATTTCACAATCAATGCAATCTCTGCAAGTTCGTGGATTATCTCTAAGTTGCTAGTTTGTTAGTTGTGAAACAACAACCCCTTGCCAGGGAGGAGGGGTCTTTAGTTGGCATCATTGTGTTGTATATATAGCATAGTTACTTTACTTCAATTTATTGTAGTTTGTGATATTCTAATTCTTGTTAAGTTTAACTTATCACTGTTACAGATTCTCGCTACTAGATTGTTGTTATCATTGGATTGGATTGGTTTGTAGAATGTTTTGTATAATCACTCATGTATCAACATAGTTTTCTTTAGGACTCATCCTTACTAATTGAGTGTTGTTATCATTGTTCTTGTTGCTACTATTATAGGTCTTTGATCCACTGTTAATAGGGACTTTTAGCTACTTGTTATTACATTTAATACATTTTGTCATGCATTTACTGAGTGGATTGTTGTTGGTTGAATGATAGGTTATGTGAGGGTGTGATTGAATGATGGTGTGTGACATAAGGGTTGATTTCAAGAGTGATTTTTCTATATCTTGCAAGAGCGGTTTTGATGAATGAGTGTTATTTCATTTCTGCAAGTGTGCTTTCCATTTCTACCATTGTGTCTACTGAGTTATATTTTGGCAAGCAAGGGTTTGACAATGTGGCTTTTATGAGTTGATTTCCATTCCTACAAGTGTGAAGAGTGACAACAAGTTTTGGCTTGATTGAGTGTCAATTTTTTATTAAAAAAAGCTTAGCAATTTGAATTGGCCAATTCAAATTAGTAATTGTTGTCTGCATATACTTTGCATGACAACCTTGAAATAAGAAAACTTACCTTAGTTAATAATTTATGTCTAAACGAATTGACTTATTTTATTAAGACAATTAATTTTCCCAACACCAAGTATCCCTATGCTCTATAATACTATGATTAAGCTCTACACAAATACTATTTCTATGATGAAATATAATAAGAAATCACTAGTAGACACTAATTTTATTATTAGTATGAAGAGTGCCCCCTTCCTCCCATCCTTTACGATAATATATCAAGAAAGAAATGTTTAGAAGCGAATAGGTGCATTGGCATTAATAGATTTAAACTCATTATCATCTTTCTCTTATATAATAATGATATTTTTTTTTCTTTAAGGAGATATATTGATGGTATTGCCCAGAAACTAAAAGTTTTCCAATAATTCTACAAAACATGAACTTACTCTTAATATGATAAAACCAAGATTATGATAATTAAATATAAGAAAATAATTTATCCCCCAATTTCCTTAAAAAGTATAATATTGTAAAGATTAGGCATCGATTTTAATGGTCATTTAAACAATACCATGTAGTGTTTAGAAGAAAACCACCAACATTAATAACAAATAATTATTTAATATTGGTTATAAGTTAAATACACGCAAACAAGCATTACTAGTATGCGAGTAAAGTAGGTGGACTAACTTTGTGCTCATCCATGTTAAATTATCATTGGAATTAAGCAAAGGGACTACCTTCTACATGTGATGTCATTGCTTCCATGTGAACCATCCATATTACTCTTAGTTAAGTGTGGAGGGTAGGATGAGAAAGTTTCCATTTTTTTAGTCTAATAAGTTAGGTTAAACTATTTAAGAAATTATCTTAATGCAAAGTTTGTCAATGGGATCTCTTGTTTTTGTTTTGTGAATGGTATCTCTTGTTTTTGTTGGGTTAAGTACTATTTGGTTATTTACTATTATTATGGTTGGTAGTTGAATTATTCTCTAATTAGATGTTATGAGTAACAAGATAAATAACACGAAGTTTCTTTCAATTTATGTATTGAGAAAGAAAAATTATCTAAATTTATTGTGCTTAGAGGTGCTCTCTAACCCAGTATGTAAGAGATGTTGTAATGTATACATTTAAACTTGGTAATTTACAAAAAAAAAAAATTATTAAATATGAAATAATTAATAAAACATTTCACTTAGCGAAATTAATAAAAATAAAATAAATAAATTATAATTAATAATTAAACCAACTTGGACCCATTTTTAATTTGGATCTACCAAGCATCAAAAGGCATGAAATCTCTTTACATGCAAATCTCTTCTAGAGTAAGAAGATATTTTATCCCTCTTGGCGCTTGGTAAATCCAAAGTTAAAATAGATCTATGCTAATTATGATCTTAAACATATTTTTTTTGTAAGCTTGGTAGAACTCTCCGATTTTCAAGTTTACATGTCCATTATTCACCCCGCTATGGAGGAGAGTAACACAAGATTCGAACCCAAGATCTTCGATTTGGTGAAACTTCATTCCATGGTCATCGCCACTTGAACCACTAAGACAAACAATTATAATCACAAATATATTGAGTATAAAAAATTAAGAGATTTTTTTTCTTAAATACAAATCTTTTTATAAAATAAAATTTACACATATATTTATACTAAAAAATTACTCTTCTCAGAGAATTTTTTATTTTTATTTTTTAATTATAAGTTAAATATATATTATATATTTTGAAAACGTAAATATAAAAAATGAAATAAATTTATGGTAGGGTTCCAAGAGCTGGCCCAACTTAGATTTGGGATAGTGAGTAGCGTATATTAAGAAATTAAATAAAACAAGTTAAAGGAAGGACTTAATTTTGGAAAAAGGACATTTGGATTTTGCATACATAAAGGACTCCACTATCTTTTTTTCCTCCACTATCCTAAGGGTCTCTATGTAATGATTGGTACTTCATATCATTGGTGGGAGATTTTTAGATGCTTTGGGTGAACAACTTTGGAAAATTGAAGTTTTGGTTGAGTTTAATGTTTTGATTTGAAAATATAGTTTTCAGGTTTCTCACATTATCATTAAATAATTTAAATTTTGAAAATAATATTTTCCTTTGGATTACTTATGAATGAAGAAAATTGTTTCTGACATCATTATTTCTTATGGTAAAACCTTTTACAAGAGTATGATTATATTATATTTCTTATGGTAAAACCTTTTACAAGAGTATGATCATATTAGTATAGTCTCATATGATGAGTTTATTGTTGTTGAAAAAATGTTTCCCATATTATTATTTCTAGTGGTAAAATCTTTTACATTAGTAAGAGTATGACCATATGAGTATGACGGATTTATTGTTATTGAAAATTGAGTATATTTAAGCTAAAATTGTGTGAATATTGATTTTTTTGTTATTTTGTGAGAATGTTTTCAAATTTAAGTGGTTAAGTTTTGTTGAGTATATTTATTTTTAATTTGTTCATAAAGAATTAGTAAGAGATTTTATACTCGTAATATAAAGTAATATTAGGTAAAGGAAAGAACATTAATATAATTAGATTGCACAAAAAATATAAAGTCGAATCAAAAGTATAAGCTTACTTAGAACTTATTAAATCTTTTTCTTTTATTGAAACCCTAAAAAGGAATGTCCCAAATACTTCCCCTCTTGTTACAGAAAACTAATTAGGACCAAAATGTTTATGGAATTAACAAAATTGCTCAAATGAGACATCATGTAATTGTTGGCTTTCCCCATTGACTAGAAGAGGGTTTAGAGAAAGCGTGAGATATAAATGTTTTATTTTGGTATTTATCTCTATAATTACTTTGTTAGAATTTATCTATTTAGTAGGAGAATTTTCATACATAGCCAATGTAGGAAAATTCATCTTATCTCTCCATTTTTTAATGAAGGGATAAAGGAAATTTGTAAAATGCACTAGTTTGTAGAAAAATCTATGAACCAACATTATGTAATTCACTACTAACCTTGGTTGCATCCTTCTTACATAATATAAATTATACTACAATTAAAAAAATTAGTACAAGACAACATTCAAAATGTGTTTAAATCTTTTAGATGCATAAACCTTCATTTTCCTAAAAGATAAGTGAAAGAAATTTATAGATACAATTTTTACACTTGAAAGATTTAAATATGTTTAGGTGTATAATTGCATTAGGATTTAAATGTATAATGGTTGAGTACATATTCATAATATTTTTATTTAATTGAAAAAAATAAAATAGATTATTTTATTTTCAAATACTTATAATCCATAGTAGCAAGTGGCATCATTCCACATGGAAAAATATATTTCTCATGATACATAAATGTTTTTCTCTCAACAATGATGAATGGAAAAATATGTTTCACATAATACTCAAGTGCTTTTCTCTCAAAAATAATAAATAATAAATTTGTTTATGCCAAAAACATATAAAACTTTCCTATAAAACCATTTACATTAAATAATCAACTTACACATATACTTTCTTACCATTCTTTAAGGCTCGTACTTGGTTACATTTATATTAAAATCCCATCTTACAAATAATTTTGATTCATATATATTTAATGAACTCCCTCTTAATTTATTAAAATATTATTAAAATTAAAATTAATATAATTAAAATCTCCTTAAAATATAAAATTAACACCAATTTTAATTCTAATAAAATTTCAACTTATATCTAATATTTTTAGATAATGGATTATATTTGAATTTCGATTAAAAAAAATCCATTTATTACCCTGTCAACCTACCTACTATCAAAATCACTTTAACTTCATATACATTAAACTACCCACTTGCACATCACATTAAACGTAACCCTTATCACTCAATTTAATCATTTCACATTAAAGGTAACCCTTATCACTCAATTTAATCATTTGGTAGATGAAATGTTTTGAGTGAATTGTGTGAAATGATATATATTTTTGAACTTTATAAACCCAGTAAAGTACATAATATAAAGATATTGGTCAATATGGATTTCACAGGTAAAGAGTCCATGATCATCATCTACTTCATCATCACTTTCTAATCTATAAGCCATGATCATCATTTATTCCATGATCATCTTCCAATCTATAAGCGAGGATCATCATGAACATCTTCCACTTCCACTTGTCAAGAGTGTCTAGTCCACATGTAATGATTCACATGATTAACTTTTTTCACTCAAACGTTCTCATTCACTATTCCTTAGTTTGGTAAACTAATATCTTCAAGGAAAGGGAACTTGACATAACCCATTTAAACATCCAAATAACAAGAAAAGGACAAAAGAGGGATGAATGATTGCACTACGTGAGTACAATTAGTTCATTGAATGCCCATCCATTGATGACAAAGCAAATGCCATTTCAATCAATAGCCCCACGAGAACATGAAGAGGGGAGGGTTCTAGGTAAAGCTAGAGCAAGTTACCTTGATTGAGTCGGACCATCTCCTCAACTTCTCATTGTAATAATATCCGAAGATTCCCCCTTACCTTGATTGATGTGGACTGGAATCCCCTATCTCATGATAACAAGGAACATGGTTATTATGTGATAACAAGAAACATGATTATGTGTATATAAAAACATATATCCTAATAATACACAAGATTGAGTTTCATGTTATGAATAATATATCCCTCGAAAGAAACCATGCAAGATTGAGAATCATGTTATGGGTAGATCTCGAGAGAAACAATGGTGAGATTGAGTCCTTTGAAAATGTGAATCACTATGTTGGTTATCATTGCAAACCTAGCAAACCCAAATTCCATAATTCCATGAAAAAGGGAAAATATAAATTTCCAATTTAAAAAAAAATAAGAATTATGGTAAGTATAAAATTATTGATTATAAGAATTTGTTGTTAGTGTGTTTATGACTTGTGAGACTAGTTTGCGGTTTAAGAAACCATGATTTAAGTGTATTTAAGTTGTCAATATCATTCAGGGATTACACATGGTTAGATTTTTTGGTGTCTCCTCCTAACTATCGTGAGTTTTGAATCTTGGTGTCAGCCCCTCAGAGATAAGTGCTCACGTGTAGGTCTGAGATTTCAAGGTCTTAGGTAGAGTATGCCACTAGATGGGTGAATGAGTTGGGTCAACCACCCCTAAAGTGACCCAAACTCGTACTTTGAGTTTGGTTCTTGCTTTGTATTTGGAGAGGATGGATAGGGGAGTGACCCAAGCCTCCTCCCTTGTGTTGTAACTCAAAGATTGTGCATTGAAGTTTAAAATTGGGATAATTATAAAATATTTGGAGGTTAAGACCCTCCAGCCTATATGATTAAGTACATGTGTATTCATGTGATGTTCATGGATTTAAGATGTTGATGAATTTATAATGCATATTTACATGAAAAATATATTTTCATGTGGTACTTGTGAATTGGTTTATTGTAATTTCACAACACGTGTTAACTAATTACATTATGAATACAAATAAGATGCATAATCTAGGTGTTATAGTCGCAAGTTGGTGCCACTATTGAGGAAGGACACTAGTGTCACATGCTTAGAGGTCATGACACCCATTTACTCATGGGAATGCTTTGGGGGTGTGACAGGTGGCATCAAAGCTTATACTGGAGGTGGATTTCAAAGCATATTGTGATAGGTTCATCAACACAAAGACTCTTCTTCATCAATGAGATATCGTTGGAGCATAACTATCTGGTGTGTAGTTTATTAGTTTGAGGAGGTGATGTACAGGGCTTGCAGATTGGACACTTTCTACTAACTAGGGTGATTGGGGTATTTTTGTGATCGATTTCTAGGAGAGAAATCTTGGGTTAGCTTTTGGTTTTATTAGGATTTTCTATTAAGGGAATTTGTGCAAGGCCAATGCCTAGGGTTTTTTATAGAAGATAAAAATGGCTAGTTCACATGGTGAAAATAGTGAATAACTTGCATTTTCTGCTTAAACTTATCTCTTAGTTGATTGAGAAGAGAAATCTTTATGGAGAAAGGATGGATCAATTTGAAGAGAAGGTCAATGATCTTATTGCTTTGGTCATTAAAAAGTTAGAGATGATTGTGTTGTTGAAGAAGGATATTGGGTGTAACTATTCCATCAATTCAATAAGGGTGAAGGCCAAAGAACCAAGGACATATGGTAGTACCAAGGGTGCAAAGGTACTAGCAAACACCTATAGGGATATGGAGCATTATTTGGGTCATATTATTGGATGCTCAAATGAAGCAAAAGTAGGAACCGATGCTACATATTTGACAAGGACAATGAAACTATGGTGGAGATATAAGATTGAAGATATAGTAGCTAGTTACAATACTAATAATATCACTATGTGGGTAGAAATGAAGGAATCTATGTATGTTCAGTTTGGGTCATAAAATCAATCATGGGTTACAAGGAACTAGATAAGGAGTCTAAAACAGATAGGATGCATTCATGCCTACATTGGATAATATTTTGGGATGATGTTGGAGATTAAGGATATGTCAGAGGAGGTTTGGTTGTTGAGTTTTATGGTTGGATTGTAGCCATGTGCACAGGATGAATTGAGAAGGTAAAATCTGTAGTCTTTTGCAGTAGCTATCACCCCAACAAATAAGAAGATGGACCAGTTTAAGATAGAAAAGGGAAAGAGAAGAAGCCTCTTTCATGTTGGATCTGTGTGAAGGATCATATGGTGAAGAATTATCCATTGAAGCATAAGTTAGCTGATATGGAGCAAGAAGAAAATCCATATGTGGGATTGATGCAGGTTTTGGTGGCAACTTCTACTAAGCAGGTCATTCCAAAGCACGACCAGAGTTGCAACCAACTGAAATTTGTGAGTATGGATATTGATGGGAGTTAATGGATTCCTATGGTAGATAGAGCTGCAACTCACAAATTTATGAGGGAAGACATGGTGAGATGGTTGGGTTTGCAGATTATACCTACTCACATGTTCTTCAAAACAATAAAATTCAAGGATAGGAGAGTACTTAGAATAGTAAGGGATCTACCCATTCAAATAGGAGATTGGAAGGGGAATCTTGAAGTCACTATTGTACAAATAGATGACTATGATGTTGTATCAAGATAGGATTTCTTAATAGGAGGGATATTTGTAACAATTCTTCATATGGAGAGATTGTTCATTCTCTTAGGACAAGATCTAGTGGTAGTGTAGACAATGGGAGCCAACATAGATGTAGATTTGATGATGACATCTATTCACATGGAGGAAACACATACAAGCATTAAAGCACTTCTGAGGTTGGACCATGTAGAGTATATTTTGTTATAGCATGCAAAAATTATGGAAACTTCAACATATAAGGTTTTGGGCTTATCATCAAAATCGCATGCAAAACATGAGGTTGGTAGTGATGAGGCATCATTACATGATGTTGATGATGATGATGTAGACGACGATTGTGATGATTTCCTTGATGATGACAAGGATGTGAGGATTACAACAACAATCCAAGATGATTGCTAGGGAGATGAGCCTTAGTATAGATGAGCCAACAAAGAGATTAGTTCTTCTAGAAAGACATCCAAAGTTGTATGGATGGCCTTAGGATATAGAGTTAGAGAATATTCTTAAGGAGAGTGAAGATAGGAGTGGATACTTCCCTCCTTTGTTAAGATACATTATAGAGAGAAATGGAGGAGTAATATTAGGAATAGGAGGACCTTTTCTAGGATCATACAAAGCTTACTTGATAACACAAGGAGCACATTCAGGAGTAAGAGGAGTTGAGAATGGGGTTGGGAGAGGTAGTCCTCAAGGATACTCCACTTCATCTTCACATGTTGGGTTTGGAGCATGATTATCTTATTTATTTAGAGGTATCACCGCATTGGACCCCAGTTCGTAATATGGCGGCAATGTCGCCCGTAATATTTGCACTGCAAGGGGGGTCCACAGGGGGGGGTAGCTGCGATCTTTGGGAGCCCCCTCTGGTGGGGGATCGAGGGCAGCGCCCTTGAAGCTAAAAATAGTTGTAAAATTGCCTTGTAAAATGTTGTAATTTCGTAGTCAATCTTGGTCGTTCATTAGGCAAAGATATGACGTTAGAATTTGTGTTTAATTTAGGGTTTTTTTCCCTATAAGGCAACCCCTCACTATATATGAGGGAATTGTATTGTGTCTATGTAGATCTGTATTATGAGTGAGAAAGAGAGAGGAGACTGTGAGAGCGAAGAGGGAATTACAGCGGATTTGATGTAGGTTGTATCTCTTCATTTTTCTAGATAATATAAAAGGAAATATTGGTTGTTTCCCCGTGAATGTAGCCCAAATTGGGTGAACCACGTATATCTGTGTCTCTCTTGTTTTATGTGTTCTTTGTGTTTATATTTCTGCAATATATTTTATGTGTTCCATTGCTTTGTAATATATAATCTTCTAAAAACTAGTATCAGAGCTGAAGGTCTATTTGGCTGATAAACTCGCAAGAGAGAAGGGTTCCTGGTTCGAGTGGGAGAAAAGGCAAAAGATGGTAGGTTTAAGGTTGAAAATTTTAATGACCAAAATTATTTGCTATGGAAGATGTAGATGGAAGAATATTTGTACCAGAAAGATCTATACCAATCATTGAACAGAAAGACAAAGAAGCCGATGTGCCAATCATTGAGCAGAAAGACAAAGAAGCCGATGAGTACGACAGACACAAAATGGGATATTATCAACAGAAAGGCACTTGGAACAATACAGTTGTGTCTAGCGGCATTGGTAGCCTTTAATATTTCAAAGGAAATGACAACAGAGGGTTTAATGTTGGCATTATCCAAAATATATAAAAAACACTCGACCTCAAATAAGGTATTTCTTATGAAGCATTTATTTAATATGAAGATTTCAGAAGGTGGATTTGTTGTTGATCATTTAAATGAATTTAATACAATTACTAGTTAATTAAGTTTTGTAGGGGTAACTTTTGATGATGAAGTTAGGGCTCTGTTATTTCTGTGCTCAATGCCAGAAAGTTGGAATGGTTTAGTTATGGCCATTAGTAGCTCTGTCTCTGGATCTAGTACTTTAAAGTTTGAGGATGTTGTCGATGCAATCCTTAGCGAGGAAATGCGACAGAAAAGCTCCGGTGAGACATCAAGTAATGCTTTGACTGCAAAGACTAGGGGAAGAAAAATGGAAAGAGGAAAGAGCCCAGGATATCGCAGTAAGTCAAGGAAAGACAGATCCAAGTCTAGATTGGGGATAGTGTGTTGGAAATGCGGGAACAAAGGAGACCTGAAGAAAGACTATGAGTCTCGGAAGGGAAAAGAAGAAGACGTGCAACAAGAAAACAATCATGAAGTGAATGTGACAGGTGATGTGTTGCAAGATTCTTTGATTCTTTCATCAGAAAATATTATTGATGCCTTGGTGGTAGGTTCAAGGGACTCATTCCATGCCACACCTGATAGGAAACATTTTCATGGTTATGTTCAAGGAGATTTTGGACAGGTTCGATTGGTTGATGATAAACCCTGTGAGATCATTGAATGGGTACAGTTTTCATAAAACAACAAAATGGAAATCAATGGCTATTGAAGGAGGTAAAGCATGTTCTAGATCTGAAGAAAAATATAATTTCAACAGGGCAGTTGGGAAGTGAAGGTTGTGTGACTACTTTCACAGATAAAACCTGGAAGGTCACGAAAGGATCCCTGGTAATAGAAAAAGGTGAAAAGGTTGGTACATTGTATTTATGCAATGGTATTTCTAATTTTGTTAATGCTTTAACCTCCACAAGAGAAGATACGACACTCTGGAATCATCGGTTTGGGCACATGAGTGAGAAGGGGATGTTGATTCTTCACTCAAGAAATTTGTTGCTAGGTTTGAAGCATGTTGATTTAAAATTCTATGAGAATTGTGTTTATGGAAAACAAAAGAGAGTCAGGTTCCTCAGAGTTGGGAAAGAAAAGAAGAGTGAAAAAATAGATCTTGTGTATATAGATGTATGGGGACTTGCTCAGGTATCATCTCTCGATGGCTCTCATTATTATGTTACTTTTATTGATGATTCAACCAGAAAAACCGGGATTTATTGTATTCAAAATAAATCTGATGTATTTGATACTTTCAATAAATGGAAAGCTTTGTTGAAAATAAGATAGGAAAATGGTTGAAGTGTCTCAGATCAGACAGTGGAGGTGAATATTGCAGGAAATAGTTTGATAGGTATTGTTCATAGAATGGAATTCACAGAGAGAAGACAATTCCAAGAACACCACAAGAAAATGGTGTGCCAGAAAGGATGAACAAGGCAATCATGGAGCATGCAAAGTGCATGAGATTGCATGCAGGATTGCCTTTACAATTTTGGGCAGATGTTGTAGATACTATTGTTTATCTAATTAACATAGGGCCTTCAAGTTACTTGGATGGTGTTATTCCAGAGGAGGCATGGACAAGTAAAAAGGTAAACTACTCATTTTTAAAGACTTTTGGTTATGAAGCCTTTGTCCACATTAATAAAGAAAATAGAACAAAGCTTGAGGAAAAATCAAAGAAATGTATCTTTATTGGATATGGTGTTAATGATTTTGGTTATCGCTTCTATGATTATGAAAAACACAAAATCATTAGAAGCAGAGATGTCATATTCAATGAAAATTTTTGTATAAAGATCAGTTGCAGGAAAAGAAACAGGAAAAAGAAAACAAAGAATACATAGTGCTTGCTGAGATCATAGAAAAAGTGATGGTGCCTGAAAATAATAATGATCAACAACCAGAACAACAACAACAACAAGCACCTCAAACACCTAAAAGTGGTGTTAGAAGATCTACTAAGATAAGTAGACTCCCTGAACGATACTCTCCTTCATTATATTATGTATTATTCACTAATTCTGGTGAACCAGAATGTTATGAAGAACCAGTGCAAGTAGAAACTAGGAAGAAGTGGGAGTAAGCCATGAAAGAAGAGATGGACTCCTTAGCACATAACCAGACTTGGGACTTAGTCAAGTTTCCTGCAGGTAAAACAACATTGCAGAATAAATGGATTTACAGGTTGAAGGAAGAAGATGGAGGTATAAAAAGATATAAAGCTAGACTTATGGTGAAGTGGTTTGCACAAAAAAAGGGTATAGACTTTGATGAGATATTTTCTCCTGTTGTTAAAATGACTTCAATCAGAACTATTTTAAGTCTAGTAGCAGCTGAAGATTTGCATCTTGAGAAATTAGGATGTAAGACAAAACCCTTTCTCTCATGGTGATTTGGAGGAAGATATATATATAGTTATAATATATATAGCAATAACCACAAGGATATGAGGTAAAGGGAAAGAGAACTAGTGTGCAGGGCTGAAGAAGAGGCTTGTATGGCTTAAAATAGGCTCCAAGGCAGTGGTATCTAAAATTTGACAAGTTTATGTCTGAACAAGGTTATACTAGATGTCACTCTGATCATTGAGCTTATCTCAAAAGGAAAAATGATGGAAGCCATATTATACTGTTATTGTATGTAGATGGCATGCTTGTTGCAGGTTCTAAAATGCAAGAAATAAATGTGCTCAAAAGAAAATTGGCAAACTCATTTACAATGAAGGATTTGGGTGCTGCAAAACAAATCCTTGGTATGAGAATAACCAGAGACAGGAAGAATACAAAATTAACATTGTCTCAGAGTGAGTACATAGAAAAGGTGTTGAAAAGATTTAGTATGCAAAATGCAAAACCAGTTAGTATACCTTTGGCTAGCCATTTCAAGCTAAGTAAGGAGGTGTGTCCCAAGACTCGGGAAGAAATGGCTTATATGTCTAAATTTCCATATGCATCAGCAATTGGAAGCTTAATGTATGCAATGGACTACACAAGGCCTGATATTGCACATGCAGTGGGAGTTGTAAGTAGGTACATGAACAATCCATGAAAAAATATTGGATGGCAGTGAAGTGGATTCTCAGATATTTGAGAGGTACCAGAAATCAAGAATATGCTTTGGTGGTTCAGACATTGCTCTACAGGGATATGTTGATGCAGATATGGCGAGTGATAGAGATAACAGGAGGAGCACCACAGGGCATGTGTTTACTGTAGGTGGAACAAATGTCAGTTGGGTTCAAAACTACAAAGTGTTGTTGCACTTTCAACAATGGAAGCAGAGTATGTTGCTGCTACAGAGGCTAGTAAAGAACTGATTTGGTTATAAAGGTTTCTGGATGAATTGGGTAAGAGGCAAGAGTAGGGCAAGTTATATAGTGACAGCCACAGTGCCATACCTCTTGCAAAGAACTCTGCATTTCATTCCAAGACTAAACATATACAGTTCAATTACCATTTCATACAGTCAGTGTTGGAAGATGGATAGTTGAAGCTGGAAAAGATACACACTAGCTAGAATCCTGTAGATATGTTAACAAAAGTTGTAACTAGGGAGAAACTAAGATTCTACTCAGTTTCAATTGGTCTTCAATTATGATGAAGAAGATGAGAAATGGCCAGGTCCAATGTGGAGTCATTGTCTAGTGAATGAAACAGTTGTGGAGTTGCTATAATCAGTCTCCAAGTGGGAGATTGTTGGGTGTGGAGCCTGATTATCTTCTTTATTTAGATGTATCACCGCATTGGACCCCAGTTTGTAATATGATGGCAACGTTTCCCATAATATTTGCACTGCAAGGGGGTCCAGGCGGGGCTACTGCAATCTTTGGGCCCCCCCCCCCCTGGCGGGGGATTGGGGGCAACGCTCTCGAAGCTGAAAATAGATGTAAAACTGCCTTGTAAAATGTTGTAATTTCGTAGTCAATCTAAGTCGTTCATTAGGCGGAGATCCGACGATAGATGTTATGTTTAATTTATGGTTTTTCGCCCTAGAAGGTAACCCCTCGTGATATATGAGGGAAATGTATTGCGTATATGTAGATCTCTATACTAAGTGAGAAAGAGAGGGGAGATTATGTGAGAGAGAAGAGGGAATTACAGTGGATCTACTTTAGGTTGTATCTCTTCACTTTGCTGGATAATATAAAAGGAAGGATTGGTTGTTTCTCTGTGGATGTAGCCCAAATTGGGTGAACGACGTATATCTATGTCTCTCTTGTTTTATGTGTTTTCTGTGTTTATATTTCTGCAATATATTTTATGGGTTCCATTTCTCTGTAATATATAATTTCCTAGCATCACACTTATCCATTTGGAGATAGGCTCACTATTAGTGGCTCAAGATAGCAAGTCCTAGATGTGTGAGGGTGACCTAGGCTACTTTGTTCATGAGCAATATTAATGAGGTGGATGTTTGGATGACAATGTGATTTGATGATGTTTGCATTTGTATGGATGATGCATTTTTTCTGGATTTGGTGCGACAATCATATTAGCTACCTGATCAACTAGAGACATAGGGGGATCCAACATATGACAGTCATGCAAGGGTATTCATAAAATGATGGTATGCAATCTAAAAAATGAGCACCTTCCTTGTAATGTATACACATCATTGGTGATGTAAAGGTTGCCAACAAGGGTTTGTTGTTGAGGATGCCAACATTTTATTAATGAGATAGGATGTTATACCCCTAGGGATGAGTGCCACATGCACCTCGAGTGACATAGATATGGAAAGCGTGGTTGATCATCCATTACAATAAATGTGACATTTTGTGATGTTTTGCAATATTTTACCAAAGATGGGGGAAATTTTCCCATTGTGCAAGATAGAGCACCATGGAGTACTCAGGAGACATGGGCATCGACGAGCCGAGATCACTTATGGTGGACTGAGTGAGTTGGTTTGAGAGGCGAAAATAATTAAGTGTGTCCACAGTGCATGAAGTGTCACGATGAGGGACCACACGACAAATATTTTAAACGAAGTATGGATGTCGAGACATTGTCCCAATTGAGGTATGATCGATGAGTTTAACATAGTGGAATCAAACAGGATGCACTAGTATGTTTGTTGGTGGAGCCACAACAACCCATGGGTTGGCCTGAGTAGCCAAAGGGTCGTGCCCCTTCATGATCCCTCACCATAGACATGTATATATTTTCGAGAGATGGATGAAAAAGAGTCACACACTACACATTTAGGACACAACAATTCTATGGATAGAACTAAAGAGAACAAAATGATATGGAGGAGAACCGAATGACGTGAGGAAGCAAGGGTAGAAAAAAAATGGGCTATGAGATATACTCAACCAAGGTCAATAATAGAGTTGTATAAATGTGACAGGTTCATTGACAAAGCAAAGTAAAGTAGAGAAGCCCGAGGTGTAGTTCGTGGGTATAGGTCTGAGGTGTAATTTGAGGGTTCAAAACCAAAGATGTTGGTTAGGATGCAAGTTCGAGGTTTCGGGACGATGGGTATAATCTGCCACCTAACAGGTGAATGGTTTAGGTCAATCCCACCCGAAGTGACCCAAACTTATATTTTGAGGTTGGTTCTTGATTTGTATTTGGAGAGGATAGATAAGGGCGTGACCCAAGCCTCCTCCTTTCTAATGTAACTCAAATATTGTACATTGAACTTTATAATTGAGATAATTATCAAAGCTTTGGAGGTTAGTAACCTCCCATATATATGATTGTGTACATGTGTATTCATGTGATGTTCATGGATTATTATGTTGAAGAGTTTATAATGCACATTTGAATGATTGGAGAATTTTCATGTGGTACTTGTGAATTGGTTTCTTGTAATTCCGCAACAAGTGTTAATTAATCATGTAAATAAGTATAAAAAAGAGGAATAGTCTAGGTGTTGTACTCACAAGATGTTTGTGTCATGTAGTTTTTAACCCTATACAAATAATTCCTACAAACAAATTTTCAAGAAAACAAAAAAGATTCAATGGAAAACGCACACATTAACACAAATATTTTATCTTGGAATCTAGAAACTAGGAAAACCAACAAGATATTTCAATATGTTATCGTTACAATGCTACAATAAAATATGAATATGTCATAGCATTTATAAACCTCTAATCCACTAACCATGGATTAGAATACAACCATAGTACCTTTGATTAGTTCTACAAACCCATGGGCAAAGCCACTATGCACCCGAAAACTATTAAAAGTAAAAACCATGCGCCAAAAATTACAAAAAATAGATGTAAAAATCATCCATTAATTTTTTGAGGTGTTCCTCCGAATCTTGTCTAGGGGTGCTGATGGCAAGGGTGCAGACGCTAAAGATAGTCTCTCCAATTTGGCTGCGATCTCTTCAATATCCGCCTCTCTTTCCCTGTTATTGTCTCCAAGCATATCAGTCATTAAACTGATAGCTTCATTCCTTTTGTGAAGGGTCACAGTGCTTCTAATTTATAATCAAAGGCAGCAACAATTGTAGTGGAAAGGTCATTTACAGTGGATAAGCGTAGGCTGCACTTTTCTTTCCTCAAGGAATAGACCAAACTTTGTTAATGCTTAGGGTAGGTGTTAATTCCCAATGATTAGAAAAACATTTACTTATTAGATGATACAAACCAAAATACCTTGTTACTAGAGAGCAATTTCTCACATATTACAATTCAGCTTCTAAATGGATTTTATTCCCAAAGAGATCGAATCCTAGTTACAACACATCCGCCCATCAATACTTGGAATCCGAAATTTTCAGGAAAATAGCCCCTTACCTTTCAAACGTTCTTCTTGTAACAATTTTCCATGAACAAACGTTTTGGCAGAGGATACAACGAAAGCGAAAAGTGATTCAATCCTTCTCTTGACCTCAGATGTCTAGAATACCAACGAATCACCCCGTGGAGCTCAGACCATGTTGTTGAATCGGCTATGAAATGTGTGCAACAGTGAACAATAATCTTCACAGCAAATTTCCCTCTCCACGACAATTAGTTAAGGAATGCACAACGCCTCTCTACGCACACAGTGAAACCAAAACAGATTGAATTGCAATTTTATATGCACGCATAGCGCCCTCTGTTTGCTATTGGTATAAATGGTTAATAACCGCTCTGCCAGCGGACACCCTCTCCATGCAATTAGCTCAGGAACACACAACGCACACTATCTGTATTCAACAAAAATTATAAAGAAAAATTCCACGCATATAACACTGCCCTTCAACCCAATCGTTGGAGAATCTGCCTTGAATTCAACCACTGGAGAATATGCTGTCGAGGTAATTAATACACAGCCTTATATATGTGTCACCTGCGATCGATTGCGCCCACGCCTTAAACGTAATTAACACATAGTTATATATGGATCACATATCAGTGCGCTCATGTGGAAGTTGCGGAATTCTCAAACGATTACAGCGATTTCAAAATACCAATTCACCATATATCCATTAACAATATCACATTCAATTTTATTACATGAGAGAGAGAGTTCATCAAAACAACACTGGCATCGCCTCCTCTTCCCAGCTTGGTGGCCAAGTCTTTCTTTTATTCATATGGATAACTTTGCCTTATTACAAAAGTAGAACTTTACATAGTAAATTAAGGTTTTTTTTTTTTTTTTTTTTTACAACTAGTCTAGCATGATTTATTATCTACTTTTATGCTAAGTTTAACTAGAAAAGCTAGCATGCTTTATTCCCTATCTTGTTCCTGTCTTTAACAAAAAAAACATAAAAATAGCAGGCAAAAGGATCCCACTCCTTTCCTGTAGATTTTTTTTTATTTTTGGAATAAATCGGAAGATTTTTCCTCTCTAAGTCACATGCTCCTGCATCAGATGCTATCACCCGCTCCATATCCCCCAACTAGGGGACCTTGGTAGCCCCCCCAAGACCCCCCTATGCGTGTGGTGCAAAGAATATAATGAATACCCAACATGTCATTGTTGAGGAAGCATGCTAGTTATTGTAGGCTCAAATGCCACAACAAATCTTAACTCGTGGGAATGCTCTGGGGTGTGACATTTGACTTCCTTATAGAACAAAATCCTCGAAATCTAATTGAACTAATAGATTTGACTTAACAAATGAGAACATAGGGTGGACTTTGATTCATTATGTGTGCACGAGCCATGAGACCATATAATATAACTTCTCTAAATAAAACCACACATTCGATCACCACCTCAAGATTCCATCATTACTTAAGGCCAAGCCCTAGTGGAGATTAAATATTTCCCAATAACAAAAAAACTCCTTTATTTTCACTATTAAATTAACTCCCTTTATTTCACCATTAAATTAAATTAACCCCCTTTATTTCACCATTAAATTAACTCTTTGAGATATGATTCACTATAAATTAATCAAATAAATATTATTATTTTTTACATTAAATTTATTTCTCCCCATAATATATTTTTTTTATATTTAAAAATATGTAAATACCTTTGATTTAATATATGATTTAAAAAATTTTAATATATTAAATATCCCTAATTTTATAACCTTAATTATTCAAGCAACTCCTACGAAAACATTAATTATTAAGATTTAAAAAGAATATCTAACAAAGATGACAAAACCACAATTCATAACAGATACACTAGTATTTTTACAACAAGATTATAAGTTGAATTAAGGCTTTTGTGATCCATAATAGTTGAAAGAATAACTTCGGCGTAAATCACATGTAGACAGACATTTGTCGACGCGTTT
>APFE030112839.1:173993-197305 GCA_000404065.3 Pinus taeda
TAATGTTTACCTGTATATATGAATTAAATTAAGATTTTTTAGAAAAAAAATAGCTTTTGCCGAGAAAAAAAGAAAAGAAATAACATAACAATTATCACAAATAATAAAATTAAATAATTAATCAAATATACAAAAATTAATAAATAATAAATGAATAAACATACAATAAAGAATAATTAAATAAAATAATTAATTTATCAAATATTATATTTAAATTAATTATTAATTAAAAATGAAATAAAATAATCAATTAAACTATTAAAGAATAATAATAATTAATTAATTATAAAATAAAAATCAATCAATTAACCCCTCCCTACTACTACTACCTACTAATAATAAATAATAATAATTAATTCTATAAATAATAAAATTAATTAAGTTATCCCTTTAACCTATTAATAAATTAATAAATTAATTTTCTTTTAAGACTTAGAATAATAATAATATAATAATAATAATAATAATAATTAATTAATTAATTAAAGGAAAAACTAGTAAAATAATAGCCGACTTATTTTCTTACATCCTTTCTTTAATACCCTATATATATAACCTAAATCTAGCTCCTCGGTACATCATTAAGATCTGAAAATATCTATTGACGCATCCCCTAATGATGGAATCACTTGGTAGTCCAAAACTTTGGGTTCACAAAACTCTATAACAGGTCATTCCTCCTCTACTAAAAATTTGTTTAATGTTTATTAGGTGTAAAATAGATAATGATGGATGTACTTTAAGTCACTCCTTGATGTGAAGGTCACTGGTTCAAAATTCAGTGGGGAAAAATCCAACCATTTTAAAAACTGGTGTAGTTTAAGATGAATGCAATTCTTAAATAATTTTGATTTTCTCAAGCCACAAGTCAAACTTGATGTAATTTAAAAAAAATTCATATAACTTAATTAAAAAATTAATAATTTATATTGATATAATATTAAAAATACAATCACTTAATATTATTATTAATTTAATAAAAATTATATATAATAACATTATATAATATATAATATTTCTATTTTCTATATATACAATATATATATATATAATCAACCCCATGAGATGGTTTCATCAAGTTAAAGAGAGTATTAGTGAACAATCAGATTAAGAAATTATATAAAGATAATTTGAATTTGCAAGGAATTTATATATTGGAAATAGATTTTTTTTATAGGATGATATATTATAGTAATATAACAAGTGCTATATAAGGTAGTTTAGATTATGTTATTCAACTTAAAAATTATGTTAGGGAAAATTTGCATAAGAATAATAATTTATAGTGATTAATGTTAGCTAAATTAATTGGCGTTAATAGGAAAATGAGATGCTATAATTTTATTTTGGGAGGTACTAATAAATTGAGATGTGAAGTGGGTAAATAATCGTTTGATGAGACACATGGACTTGCATAAATTTTGGTGGGTAGTAACTATTAAGTCTACATGGTTACAATTTTACTCCTACATAAATGTTGATGAAAACACAAGTAATTGTGAAAAAACTCCTAGTAAATGTATTTTTTTACATCTTATTTCTATCCATTTTTTATGCAATGAATTGCTTAAATTATGGTGGTAAGTAATTGACGGTAAATATGTTGTTTACTTCTCAAAGCTTAAGAATAAAAAATCATGACCCAAATATCTAAAAGTAATGCATGAATATAGTAACCATATCCATAAATTATGGCATAAAATATGTGACACAATTATCCACATGGCATTAACTTATGCAAAGGTTATAATATGACCTTCAAGTTATGCTCCAATCAAATGCTTCAATTTTTTTTAATAATATTTAAAAAATAATTTTTTTTCTTTCAAAGTTAAAAATTATAAGTTGCATTGGTCAATGCTAAACTAATAGTGGTCAGCAAGCAAATGGATTACTAAAACCTTGCCTTGGTAGGGACTAATAATATGGGTTCCATCAAATGATAACACCAACATTATAACTCATCTCATATACAAAATAAACATACAATATACAAAGGTAACTATCTCCTATACAACTCTAGACATCTACAAATTATACCTATTTTTAGTCATAAAATTAAGTGATAGTCTATATGTGATACATTTTGGAGGTTTTTCCAGCATATTTTCTGGGTTAATTTGCCCAAAATTTGGTAAGGATTTGTTGGAATCACAAGTTTGAGTTGTGAACTCTCCACAATCCAAGTGCCCATTTTCTGAGTGCTCAATCTATATATAGTCAAAAACTCAGTTTAAACAAGAAAAATAAAAATTTGAAAAATGATCTTCACTAAATTCTAACCAAAAACTTCCAAAACTTATAACAGTTAAATAACACACAAAATTAATATATCCCAACATTGGCTTCTCTAGTTGGTCATTTCACCATGTAAGTAAAGGTCAACTTTGGAGTACCAATAAAGTCAAACAAACATATTGTAATAACTTATTTATTGGTTTTTGTTTTATTTTTCTTGATAGTCTATAATGTTGAGAAGTGTAGCAAGAAAGGCTCAATTTGACTTAGCCTTGGTCAAATTGAGAAAATTCGAAACATCAGTAGACAAATTAGAGGCAGTTAACTAAGGTGACATGGCTCTTGTCACTCAGTTAGCACAGTGAATTCGAGTTAGTGGGCTTGGAGTTCAGTTTTCATATGTTGATTGCTAATTTGTGGCAATCAAGTTCAACTATTTCTAGTTGTACTCAATACACTAGTTCTAACAATTAATATAAATAGTTGGAGGTCAGTTGTGCAGTGGGACAATAATCTAACTCAGAGATCATCCAGTGAACTGATCAATCAACCAAAAAATAGCTCATGCATGCAAGGAATTTGAATTACTCAATTGTGGTGGAGATTCCAAGTCAGTGTACCATCAGTGGTAGAGTAGTTTTGTGTGTACAAGTGTTGCATGGAATCAATGATCAATCCTTGGGAATTGCACAGTTATTTTGGAGGAAATTCCAAAAGAATAGGGGCCAATTTCCTCAAGATTTTCAAAAGGAAATAGGAGCTCAAGTGGGGGGAAAAATGATTAAGTCCGGGCCAAAGCTTCTCATTGAGCATAGAGAAAATTATTCTTTTGTAGGTTGAGCTCAATGTTGGAGCTAGCAATTGCAATATGTTTTCTATTAATCTTAGTAATGCAAGTAGGTTTAAGGGGTTTTCATCAGTTGGTTCCCCCTAAATACATATGTCTACTTTTGTTGTGAGTAACGTATGTTTGTGAATGTTGTTTTAAATTGTGAATTAATTTTTGTAGAATAGTATACTAAAATTGTATGTCTTGAAAAGTTGCGATTCTATCACCATATTTCTACATATAATTTAAATATAATTTATCTTTTGAAAAGCTATCATCAACAACTTCAAATATTATGACCGTAATTTAAGTTATATTGATTTAAGAGTATTTTCTTAAAACTTTGTGACATTGTTAAGAAATTTAATTATTTTTTATATTTTTATTGAGTGAATGGACTTCAATAAGAGATGGTGCTGTTATTTATTTATTTTTTACATAAAAATAAATAAATTAATCATAATTTTAAAACAATAAAAAGGTGATAAGGTTTCTTATCGCATTTAAAAGATTCATGATCATGTTAGAGATTCTTTATACCAGATTTAGGGGAAGCACATGCCCATGTGTAATAAACAATATATATATAATTAGTTTCATGCGAGAGATAGAGTTGACATAATATATCTTGATGAGGACTTTGAAGAAGAAGGATAATAAGGAGATGTTTCCTAGATATGATGTTTATATTATCATTAATTAGATTATATAGGGTGCATTCAGGTTGGACTTAAAAGCTTATATAAGCATTCATCCCATCACTAACAATGTGGATTACTTAAAATTTTGAGTTATTAATGATTGAATAATGATGTAGATTAATTTGAAGAGTTGGTTGTTGGAGTTAGAATGACATTTTTATGATGCAAATAGAAATGAATGGGATTAAAAAAAACTCTAAAATTTTATGAAGATTAAAAAATAATTAATTAATATATTTTAGAGAAAATTTAATTTAAATTTTCCAAATTGTTAAGATATTGGTTTATGTCAACAACTCATAGGCAGGGAGGTTAAATAAATTAATATATCTTAAAGCATATTTAAATTAAGTTTTCCAAATTGATAAGATATTGATTTATATCAACAACTCTTAAGTGGGGACATTAATCCAAGATTTAATCAAGGATTGATTTAATGCATGACTAGAGAGTCATTCTTAAGATAAGTTCATTCACAATATTGTTGAACTATGGGTGCATAAATTTGGTTATGGTATTGGAGGCACATGCTCATGCATAATGTACATTACAGATGCCAACATGACTGCACATTATAGAGGCAATTTGTTGTTCTATCTCAAACATGCTTACATATTAGTTTTGTAGTTTGGTATTGTGGCCTACTCATGCTACACCATAGTTTAATTGCACTTGACATTTTTGTGTTTCCTTGAAGTTTCCTTTTGGTATCAAAATCAAACAACTTAGCTAAATGTAAGTGCACCAACATGGATGGAAAAATTAGAAAACACATATATGTTGAATCACAACAAATAATGTTCTTCTATCTCCTTTTTCACATTAATTTAATCTAGGCTATGAATAAATGATTATTCTTTATGAACTTTCATTTTTTGTTTTTTTGAAGTTAGGCACTTTGCATTATGTTAAATGAGGTACATAAACCAAAAAGTTTATGCTACTGGTCTTCCTGAAGGGAAACCAAACCAGTAACATAAGTTTAGAGTCTTGAGGTTGCTAAGAACTTGTCTAACTAGAGCAACTTGTAAATAAAAACTTATAAAAATAGGTTGAATGTGTCTTACCTTGACATACATAAACATGAGAAGACATAAAACACTACTAGTGTCGTAAGCAAAAAAATCGCTAAGTCATAACAACTATTGCACAAAATCTCCAGGTATTCATGTTGGTTGGTCACTATCCTCATCTGAGGAGAACGAGATGTTGAATGAACTCCTGACTAGAATGGTCATCTTATGGTATATACTATCATTTGTTTCCTCCATTTATGGAATTATAATAAAATTCCCTTGTCGAGTCCTCTTGTACCTCCCTATGTCGCCTGGAATATTCAAATGACGATTAACCTTGTGACAAATTCATGTCATGATAAATGAAGTGAAGGGAGTGCATGCAATGAACCAAGTATAATGGGAGCCACAACTCCTTTTAGTGTGAGCTGGCATCATATCAAGGAAGGGAGGGTGGTGGGAACACCTGCTCCTAGGCATGCTCCTTGGGGGAAATGGACATTCATTTATTAATATAGATAAATTGGGAATTTATACAAAATCAAAAAAACAAATCACAAAGGAAATATCCATGAGCTAAGTGTCATAAAGTCTAGAGATAAAAAATTGCATAGCTCAAAATGCAAAATTGATAACTAGACATAATAAAACAAAAAAATATATAATCATTAAAAACATTAAAAGATGTGAGGTTCACACAACTAAAAGAGTCTAGAAAATAAATAAACATAATTTATGTTACCAAGAGAATCATGCTTTTATTAGGTGACATGTTGTCATCATCCTCAGAAGGAAATCCTCACTCCCCAATGAATATCCTACATAAGCTTTCACTCTGTGATAACTAGTTCCTACCCATCACTCATCAATTCTGGTTTTGGTTGAGGCTTCTCCATATCACAAATGGCTATTGTATATGTGAGATCCCCTGTGGATTAACTCCCCTTGTAAGAATTGTAAATAATTCCTTGTAGTTGTGTAATTATGAATTAAATGGTTCAGAGAAAGGGACACAAATTCCATTGCTTGAGAAAGGAGATTGCTTGCGGAATTTGGTTGTTTTAAACATAAATCATGGGATGATTGAGTGGTTTTAATGGAGTTGATTGTGTTATTAAATTCAATCGGGAAAATGAAGGACATGTATGTGTGTCTTTTGGGAAAAAATAAAAGCCAAGAAAAGGACAAAAAATTATGAAGAAGTAGGGGTTGCGCTGGCCATGAGGAGGGCCTGCGCAAACTCATGAAAAGACAAGAAGACACTCCTACAAGCAGTGGGAAGGAACATGAGAAGTGGAGGTCAGGGAGGTCCGGGGAAGCACACATGATTCATGGGAACAACAGGAAAAAGGAGGAGGAGGAGAGGCTTCGAGGCCAGGGGGGTTACATTCATTCATTCTTCCATTAGGAAGGGGTAGAATCAACATAGGGGAAAAGATGACAAGAAACTCATCACACATAGGAAGGAAAATAGGAAGAGGAAACTCGACAAAAAAGGAAAACTTAGACTAAAAATAGACCAGCTAAAGAAATCCAAGAGGGTTTGTTGGTGGATGATAGAGAAGAGTGGCTTGTCAAGGACTGATGAAGCCACCAACAATGGTTTTCTTTGGACTGAAGAACCCATTGGGAAGTTTGTGGATTGATGAAACTACTAGATTAGGAACAGACACTTAGGTATTTGTGAGGGTTAATGAATCAGCAAGAGTTTCCTTGGGGCTGAAGCTCTACTGATTGACTCACTGATGAAGTACCTAGAGAGTGATCTCTTTACCCATTAGTAGCTTATCCAACTAATGAACCTTCCCATGATGAACTCTCATCCTCCTGCGGTTGCCTGAGGATTGAAGAAATTATTGAGTGTGGATTTCCTTAGGAAACCACAGGGAACCTTGTGGTCTGAATAATATTATGACTTATCAATAGCTTGCCATTGAAGAACCTTCCATATCTGCATGTTGAGATCTCCTCCTCTTGTAATAGATTAGTTGCTTGTCTAGGGTTGAAGAAACCACAAAGAGTGGCCTTGGGACTAAAGAAACCACTATGAAGGTTGTGGTCTAAAGAACCTATTGATTTATTACTAGCTTTCCATTAAAGAACCATCCCATGTCATAAATAAGAATACTCTCCTAATTTAAAGATGTGATTCTCTTTGATATAAAAGACCCTTGTGGTGAAGTTGACCGATATTAGGCCATGTGATATGACAATGGGAAAACTATTGAGAATAATTGAGGGATTTAAATATCTACACATTGGTTATCTTACTAGTTGGTGGGTTACCTTTGGAGGCCCTATTTCAGCCGGAAGTACTAATTTTACAGTGTTAAGAACTCCTCCTCAAGCTCTAGAATCTGGCTTGAGGGTGAATACTACAAGAAAGGCTTGGATGCAGTGTGTTTAAGGTTTGGTGGAGAGTTGAAGTCCCACTCTTAGTTGGAAAAAAAAATTATGCCTAATTCAAGTATATGTTTGTGCCTCATTTTTTTAAATGTCTTATATATGTGGTTTTCTGATGTAGGAGCATCCAACGCCCCTCATTAAAGGAGGAATCCAAAGCAGAAAAAGGCGGAGGACATGGACCATCGAGAAAACAGGGACAAATTATGTTATAGGAGAGATTAAAAGATGGAATGGATAAAAGTCTCGAGGAGAATTATTAAATGTAATCTGCATGTGTGCATTGTTAGTGGGTTGTTAGAGGAGACCAAGGAGAGGATTGATCGGATCCTTCATAGTGATCCGATCCAATATTCCTGTAACGATGAACCAGATGTGTTCTATATATATGGAATGAGAGAGATATAGAGAGAGATAGAGTGATAGAGATAGAATTTGTGAAAACATAGTGTTGAAATGTAGTTGGGAGGAGAACCCGTGCTAAGGCTGAAATGCCTTAGATTTGTAATTATGTTGTGTATAATATATAGTGTGTTTAAGTGTTGAATTGTGCCTGTGTGTTGTATTTATTGAATAGTCTGAGTATGCAGTTCTGATCGACCATCAAACACTTATGGATCGATGGCAATCCACTGATTAATGGGTTGTTGTTGTATATGAGTGTTCGTGCATAAACAAAGAAATGGCAGAGGAACTGGATTCAACGCAAATTCAATAAAAAACAAGTGATATTAAGTAAAGGAGGAAGTGAGCAAGAATGCACAGGAACCGTTAGATCTCTTAAGATCAGTGGTTCAGATGGTGTCATGAGGTGAAGGGCAAAGCATCGCATCGGTGAAGTAATTGGGTAATTTTGGGCCGCAAGCAAAAAAATTCAGTTTACACTAAAAATTAGTGTAAAACATAGTCAGATCCGAGAATCCAGACTTGAAACCTTATCAAATGTGGTTGATATCTAGGTCGGGTCTGCAAGTGCTATCGCATCCCAGTGCTTGAGTGGAGAGGGACTGACCTTTGGAATCACTAAAGTCCAAAGTAGCGATATCTCGGACCCAAAATATTATAGAGGAGAGTTTGATAAGCTATCGGGTCTGCAAGCTTATCACATCACAATATTGGAGTGGAGGAACCTGTCATTGGAGTGTTGGAATCACCGATAGCGATTGCTGATAGCCACGTGTTATTGCATTGAGGAATCACTAATAGTGTTATTTCAGTTCTCATGAAATAACTACCGACAGTGTATTTAAAGCTTCTGATAGTGCAAAAGGGCTCCAATAGTTGAATGGCTCATGATTTTAAGGCTCAAGGGCCTATATTAATGCTTCTGATAAGGCTTGTGGGCCATAACCCACAGGCCTTAGGATCGATTTTTTTAAGGAAAAGGGATTTTGGTTAACCCCCAACTTCTCTTGCCATCATTTGGTATTAGAGCAGATGAAGATTCTGCTTGCAAGAGAAAGGAAAGTTTTCTTGCGAGAAGAAGGAATAAGGAGTGCTAGTAGAGGAGAAAGAGGTACAATTGATAGAACTAGAGAGTTATTTTCTTTTTGTTGTAGAGAGAACAACAAGAGAAGGTGAGAAGATTGTAGTAAACCTAGAGCATGGAGTGCTCATATGGTTCCAGAGGAGAGAACTTGAAGGATGCCAAAAGACTGAGTGAAGAGAGCTTGGTGAGGTATCATGTAGCAGAAGGAGATTGTTAGTGCAGAGGCTTGGTTGCAGCTCACAGAAGACCATGAAGGTAGTTCCACTGAAGAAGTGAAGTGGGTAGAATTGCTAAGGACAAGGAGAAGCATATGACCAGGAGGTCATAAATTTTTGTGCCTGGGGAGTTTGATGCAGGAGCATCTAGCACCCCTCATTAAAGGAGGAATCCAAAGTGGAAAAAGGAGGAGGATGTGGACCATCGAGAAAACAGGGACAAATTCTATTATAGGAGAACTTAAAAGATGGAATGGATAAAAGTCTTGAGGATACTTATTAAATGTAATCTTCCATGTGTGCATTATTAATGGGTTGTTAGAGGAGACCAAGGAGAGGATTGATTGGATCCTTCATAGTGATCCGATCTAATATTCTTGTAATGATGAACCCGATGTGTTCTATATATATGTAGTGAGAGAGATATAGAGAGAGACAGAGTGATAGAGATAGAATTTGTGAAAATAGGGTGTTCAAATGTAGTTAAGAGGAGAACCCATGCTAAGGCTGAAATGCCTTAGATTTGTAATTATGATGTGTATAATATATAGTGTGTTTAAGTGTTGAATTGTGCTTGTGTATTGTATTTTTTGAATAGTCTAAGTATGTGGTTTTGATTGACCATCGAACACTTAAGGATCGATGGTGATCCACTGATTAATGGGTTGTTGTTGTATATGAGCGTTCGTGCATAAATAGAGAAATGGAAGAGGAACTGGATTAAGTGTAGATTCAATAAAAAACAAGCGAGATTAAGTAAAGGAGGAAGCAAGTGAGAATGCACAGGAACCGTTAGATCTCTTAAGATCAACGATTCTGATGATGTCATGAGGAGAAGGGCGAAGCATCGCATCGGTGGAGTAATTGGGTAATTTTGGGCCGCAAGCAAAAAAAATCACTTTACACTGAAAATTAGTGCAAAACATAGTCAGATCCGAGAATTCGCACTTGAAACCTTATCAAATGTGGCTGATATCCAGGTCGGGTCCGTAAGCACTATCACATCGTAGTGCTTGAGTGGAGAGGGACCGACCTTTGGAATCGCTGATGTTCAAAGTAGTGATACCTTGGACTCGAATATTATAGAGGAGAGTTTGATAAGCTATCAGGTTTGCAAGCTTATCGCATCGCAAGACCGGAGCGGAGGAACCTGGAATTGGAGTGTTGGAATCGCCGATAACGATTGCCGATAGCCACGTGTTATCGCATTGGGGAATCACCAATGTTAAAGCACTGATATTGTTATTTCAGTTCTCATGAAATAACAACGAACAATGTATTTAAAGCTTCCGATAGTGTAAAAGGGCTCCAATAGTTGAATGGTTCATGATTTTAAGGCTCAAGGGCCTATATTAATGCTTCCGATAAGGCTTGTGGGCCATAACCCACAGGCCTCAGGATCGAGTTTTTTAAGGAAAAGGGATTTTGGTTAACCCCCGACTTCTCTTTCCATCATTTGCACTAATTGAATGTTGTATTCGTGATATGAATTTGGGGCTTCATTCATAAAAGAGGAATGCCAATGCCTTGTGCAATGATTGTTAAGGAAATAATTATTTCCTATTACTAATTCTGGACTGGACCATAACCTTAATATCTTGGAAAATGTATGGGTGTTTTCTCATCATTAAAATGATTTTTCTCTTTAATATGAGCTTGAAATTTAGTCAAGTGGGGAGTGTGTGTGTGTGTGTGTATATAATAATATATATATATATATATATTACTACTCGAAGCTTGAAATTCCACCTAAGTTTCCTGAGTTTTGAAATGTTATTTAAGTTGCTCGAGTAATCAGAAATGGGTAGAATTTTGTGCTGTGAATGACTTTATCATAAGTACGATTTTCAAACCTTAAATTCATAACTGATTGGGCTTAGGAGAAATAATAGACCCATTTACGCAAATAATTGAATACACATATACATATATGTATAAATATTTGATTATATTCTTTGTACTACAATATGCCAATATTGTTGGGTGTGTGTTATATTCTTTGGACTATAATAGGTGGGCATAACTACCTATGGTTTTGTGCATGGATTTTGCACATGGTTTTGGGCATAATGGTTTTCTACCCATGGTATTTTGTAGATTCGATCAAGGGAACTATGGTTATGTTCTAATCGAGGGTTAAATGGATTAGATTTTATGAATTATTCGACATGTATATATATGTATTGTAACATTGAAAGGAATATAATGAAAAATAAATCTGGTAGTCTCGGTTTTGGGATCTAGGGGAAAATATTTGTGTATGTTTGTTTTATGATCTCTCCATTGTCTATTTTTGTTTTAAGAATTCGTTTGCAGGTTTTTCTATACAGGGTTAAAATCTACATTTGGTATCAGAGCCAGGTTCGGCTTCAAGGGAACACCTTTGTTGCTGAGGGGTTTCGCTTGGGCTTGTGGTAGACCCTTTTTAGTGGGAGGTTTGCGAGATCAATTCTTATGGTGAAAGAATATGGCGATCAGTGGAAAGATAGAGATCAGGAAATTTAATGGTTATATTTTTGAGTTGTGGAAGCTCAAAATGGAGGATCTACTAGTGCATAAAGATTATTGGATTGCGGTAGATCTAGGTACTAAACCAATGCCAATGTCAACAAAAGAATGAGCGAAGTTGAATTGAAAGGAAAAGAGCACAATACAATTGTGTATCTTAGATTTAGTATTGTTGAATGTATCTAGGGAAGCTACAAAGAAGGATTTGTTGTTGAAATGTGGCAACAAGAATATTCCAATTTAATTTGTCCTTGAATTAAATTGTGAATTAAAATCGAATATAGTCTTAACAGCTACTTGGAAATAATTAATTAAGTTACTTTGTCTTAATTAGTTGGAGAAAATCAAGTTAGAAATCTCTCTGAAGTCATGCAAGAGTTATCCCTTAAATTAAGGAGATAAGATTGAGTTATATTTGATTTGTAATTAGTTAACTCAGTTTATTGAGTTAAGTCCGGTTAAATTAGTTCCAAAATGTTTGAGGAACAAATGGTGAGTTAACAGTCAATTGATGCATGCATGCACTCAACTAGTGTACTTTAGTTAACTGAAGATTCCCTCATCAAAAACTCATGCGTGTCTATTCTAAGAAAGTGCCAGTTGAGATTAAATTCAAGGAAAATGTACTATCAGTTGCATGTGTTTTCCTATAAAGAAAACCCATGCATGCATAAGGAACATTTCCTTAAGGATTGCACAGCTCTGATAGTGTGTGAGAGCAGTGTTCCACTTGGCGAGGTGAGAATCATCCATTAGGAATAGTGCAAGGAAATAGGAACTTGGAGGGTAGAGAAAAAGGCTTGAGAGAAGCCAGGATTGCCTGTGAGCATCTGTGAGGATTGTGCTGAGAGATGGCTAGCTGCGAGAGCTAAGGCTTTGTATAATTCCTATGCATTTCCACATTGTATGATAATACAGATAGTGTGGTTTTTAGCTAAGGCTTTCCCCAAAGTATTTTCATGTGTATTGTGCATCGATTTTTCTTCTTCTGGTTATATTGTTCAGCTTGATCTTTAAGCTTCTGCAAAATTGATAGTAGAATTAGGTTATAGTATTCTCCGTTTATCTATATTGCATTATCAAGTTAACCTACAACAGATTTTCTACAGAGCTGGATTTGTAGAGAATTTCTACATGGTATCAGAGAGATATTTGTAGAGAATTTGCTGAATTTATACATTTGTGGGTCAAGTTAAGGATTTATACCAATCTAAGTCTTTGGTGAACAAATTGTTCTTGTGGAAAAAGTTGTATAACTTGAGGAGATGAGAAGGAAAAATATGCCTTGTCTCTACGAGGACAGTCCCAGAACAAAAATAAAAGTAAGTCCTCGAGTGGGAGATATAAATCTATAGGGATATATAAATCCCTAGGAAAACCTGTAAAAGTATGTTGGAAATGCAGAAAGGAAGTGCACTACAAAAATGACTGTAGATCTACAGCTCCTGAGAAAGGAAAGGGATTTGATGATGCTCCTTTTGTAGAGGTGAAAACCACCTTAGATGAATGTGGGGATGTGTACTTGGCTTCTTCTTCAAGTACACATGTAGATAATGAGGCATAGTTGATTGAATCAAGTGCATCCTTTCACTTCAATCCCCATAGGGAGTGGTTCTACGAGTATGAGAAATATGATGGTGGTGATGTCTTCTTAGGGGATGATAGGAAGGCCATAATCACCGGACATAGAAAATTCGAGCTCAAGTTACGAGGTGGAAGGATTATAACACTTGGGGTGTTCTGCATATTCCTGCATTGGCCAAAAATCTGATTTTCGTAAGTAAGATGGATGATGTAAGTGTAAAAATAATGTTCGAGAAAGATACCTACAAGATGGTTTGGGAAGAACTAGTATTGATGTGAGGAGTTTGGATTGGAACTATGTACAAGCTTCTGGGTAGCACTATTATTGATGGGTGCAACAATTTTGTGTTTCTTGAATGTGGAGCAGAAAACCTAGGGGTCTCTAGAGAAAAAACCATGTTATGGCATCAAAGGCTTGGACATATTAGAGAGAAGGGCCTTCGAATATTGCATGGTAATGGTATGGTAGAAGGTATGTCTAATTTCTCTCTAGATTTTGACTTCTGTGAACATTGTGTATATGGGAAGCAAAAGTAGGTGAGTTTCCCCATTGGTGCTAAGAGGGTGAAAGGGATATTAGAGCTTGTGCGCAGTGATGTTTTTGGACCTGTCTCGGTTCCATCACTAGGTAAGTCTATGTACTATGTCTCCTTTATAGATTAATTCTCAAGGAATATATGGATATATTTCCTCAAGAAGAAATCTAAAGTCTTTGACAGGTTTAAAGAATCTAAGGCTCTTATGGAAAATCAGACAAAGAAGAAGATCAAGGTGTTGAGGAAAGATAATGGTGGAGAGTTTTGCAAGAAAGAATTTGAAGAGTTCTATAAGAAGTGTGGTATAGCATGACAAAATAATACTCCATACACACCTCAAAAAAATGGAGGTGCAAAAAGAATGAATAGGGCATTGATGAAAAGGAAAGAAGCATGCTCAGCGGTGCCAAGTTAGGAAAAGAATTATGGGAAGAGGTAGTGGAGACTGCATGTTACCTGGTTAACATACCACCTTCATTTGCGTTGGAGGATAAGATTGCACATGAGGTATGGACTTGTAAGAAACCCTCTCTTTCAGATCTAAGGGTATTTTGGTGTGATGCATTTGTACATGTTCCAAAGGAGAGAAGAACCAAGTTGGATAGTAAATCTAAAAGGTGCATCTTTATTGGGTATAAGGATGGTTTAAAAGGTTATAAGCTTTGGAACCCAGAAACAAGGAAGGTTGTGTACAATTGAGATGTTGTGTTTAGAGAGGTGAAATATGTTATTAAACATGTATTCCTACCAAAGGAACCTAAGAAGATAGATTTCGAGCTAAAGGAGGAAGAATCAGACTCTACAACAGAACATGAAGCAGAAGAGGAAGAGCCACAAACTCTAACTTTGAGAAGATTAGTTTGAGAGAGAAGGAAGCCAGAAAGGTAGAGTACATCTTCTTTCTATTTAATTTTTTCTATATCTATTACTGATGATGATACCAGAACTGTCAGGGATGCAGTAGATTCAGAGGATGGAAAACTCTAGAAAGAGGCCATGGTTGATGAAATGGCATCTTTGGACAAAAATGAGGCTTGGGTTTTGGTGGAGTTGTTGGTTGGAAGGAAACCCATCAGAATCAAATGTGTTTTTAAGAAGAAGATGAATGCAAAAGGCAAGGTGGAGAAATAAAAAGATCGGTTGGTAGCAAAAGGTTATTGCCAGGTGTCGGGAATTGATTTTGGTGATATTTTTTCTCCTTTTTCCAAGATAGCTTCTATTAGCTTACTTTTATCTGTGCTATTGCTTTTGATTTTGAGGTAGAAAATATGGATGTGAAGACAACATTTATTCACTTGGATCTGGAAAAAGAGATCTACATGAAACAACCTGAAGGCTTTATAGTGAAGGGTAAGAAAGAACTGATATGCAAGTTAAAAAAATATTTTTATGGGTTAAAACAGTCACCAAGGATGTGGTATTAGAAATTTGATACATATATACGGGGACTTGGCTTCACCAGAAGCAAAGCGGATCACTGTGTGTATTTTAATTTAATTGGTGACCATGTTATTTATTTGGTCTTGTATGTGGATGATATGTTGTTGATTAGAAATGACAAAGAAATTATCCAAGATTTGATGACCCAATTGTCCTCCAAATTCTACATGAAGGATCTTGGTGCTGCAAACTATATCTTGGGCATGGAATTTAAATGAGATCAGGCAAAGAGGAAGCTATGGTTAAACCAGAGGAAGTATGTCAAGACGATTCTGCAGAGGTTTAATATGCATGATAGTAAATCGGTGAAAGTTCCTCTTCCTGTAGGTGTAAAGTTATCTGTTAAACAGTGTCTCGAGACACAAGAAGAGGAAGAGGACATGTCCCGTGTTCCATATGCAAGTGCAATTGGTATCTTGATGTATGTAATGGTCTGTACTAGACTAAACATTTCACATGTAGTGAGAGTATTGAGCATGTTTATGTCAAAACGAGGGAAGGAGCATTAGACAACATTGAAGCAGGTTTTCAAGTATTTGTGTGGCACTAGTGATTATGGTCTATGCAACCAAGGAAGACCAAGATTGGACATTTTGTCGCTTTGTTGATGCAGATTGGGCTGGAGATCTAGATGAGAGAATATATACAAGTGGATATGTGTTTAACCTATTTGGAGCGAAAACCAATTGGATGAGTAAAAGACAGTCTATAGTGGTTATTTCAACTACAGAGGTTGAATACATGGAATCCACTCATGCAAGCAAGGAATTAGTTTGGTTGTAGAGATTGTGTTCAAGTATGGGGTTGGTACAATGAGCTATAAGGATATATTGTGACAACCAAAGTGCATTTTTCTTGCCAAAGTGAAATTTTCTTAGCAAAGAACCCTGCTTATCATTCAAAGACAAAACACATTGATGTTCAGTATCACTTTGTGAGGGATATGGCTGAGGAAAAAAAGGTGTTGTTGGTAAAGGTGGACACTTTGAATAATGTTGCAGATGCATTGATGAAGTTTGTGAGCACTGAGAATTTTTCTTAGTGTAGAGAAACAAATGGATGTTGTAGGGTTGTACTAATGACTAAGCTCTCTTGTGAACCCTTGTGTGAAAAATAAAACAAGTGGGAGAATGTTAGGTGTGTGTTATATTCTTTGGATCCTATAATAGGTGGGAAAACTACGTATGGTTTTGTACATAGGTTTTTCACATGGTTTTGGGCATGGTAGTTTTCTGCCCATAGTATTTTGTAGATCTGGTCAAGGGAACTACATTTGTGTTCTAATTTAGGGTTAAATAGATTGGGGTTTATGAATTCTTCGGCATGTATATATATGTATTGTAACATTGAAAGGAATATAATTAAAAATCAATCTAGTAGTCTCGGTTTTGGGATCCAGGGGAAAATCTCTATGTATATTTATTTTATGATCTCGCCATTGTATATTTCTATTTTAAGAATTCGTTTGCAGGTAATTTCTGTACAAGGTTAAAACATACAAATATAAGCTTAAAAGAGATAGCATAATTACTTATATACATATGCATAAGAATATACACATATATATACACAATGGGTTAAAGGACATGGCTAAGTATTGGAAAAGTTCAGGAGGGATAGCCATGCACACTTGAAGCCCTGGTAAAGGCCTCTTACTTTTGCATTGATAATTGAAAAATCATATGGGGTTGGAATCCTTAAGACAAGAGCATAGGAATTCGAAAGGAAATGACTTAAACCCTCTTCCATCCTATGACCAAGTGTGGTGATCAAGCACTTAAATAGGAGAAATGCAAGTCATTAAAGGGTAATTTATTATGGCCATCAAATAACATTGAGACTTCTTCCCCGGAGGTTTCAAGGGGAGCCCTAAGGTGATTCCATCGGGATTTGAATGCGAGGATGATGTGGAATAATGGGGTTAGTTTTCCTGCATTGGGAGAACCAACAGAGGACCATATAATATTTTTACAATGTGAAAATGAAATTTAGCCTACACCAGAGGATTGGTGAGACCCTCAAATAGTGTGGCAGGTGACATGGCCTCAAGGTCATGAGGTGAATGGAGAGAAAAACACGTGTGAGATAGCTTCTGGGGTTTTTTGGGACCAAGTGGCCAGTAAATGAGTGACACGTGGTACACCCAAAGGGAAGCCACGTGTAGGATGATTTTCCCCTAGAATAAAGAGTCCATGATGTCACTCCGGTGCCTTGTCCTCGACAATTTCTTGTGGAATCGGGTGCAACCCCACCAGGAGTTAATCCCTGAGGTGATGTGGCCATGGTGGAGCCCACATGCATGTGATGGCAACAAAATGGTGAAGTCACGTAGGAGGAGGGTCCACGAGGGCGACAAAACATTGATTGAGCACTCTTTTGGTAGTTAACATGGCGGTAGGACGTGGAAAGCTCCACGTAATCCCGAACATTCTTCCCCAACAAATTAAATAGGAATCTACATAGGGAATTCCTGGAAATTGACTTCCAGTGTGAGGTGGCGAATAGGGGGTCCCGCGCAAATTCTGGAAGTTCTGAAAGGGGGTTACCCTTATATTACATTATATATATGTATGAAAGCCATGGACAAAGGGTTAACATGACCCTGATTATGAATGGGTCGATAGCTTCCACATGTGGTGACATGGTGCTTGATTTGGACAACCATGTGGGTTCCATGTGGTAGGTTAGATGATGTAGCGAGATTAGATGAGTCAGAATTTGAATGGGCGATACTTTTAATCTTAGAGTCGCCTTGAGAAAAAAATTATATCGTTGGAAAGGTCTCAATGAGAGGAGTGCAATGGCGATGTTGGTTTTAGATTTTGAAAATTTTGAAAAAGAGTAAGAAATTTAGACCCCATTTCCATAACAGAACACTGGAGGTTGGATCATCAGAGTAACTATCTCCTTCTATGCTTAGTCAGGGCAAGGGGTGGTTAGGGGTATGTTACACTCTATAAAGGGTACTTATATTTGATTCCTTATCAAGGGGCTAGCACAATCATATGGTCTTTCTCCTATGTGCTAACAAATGAGAGAGTAAGAGAGAGACTTATAGAAATTATTAAGTTTTCTTTTCAATATTTCATGGGCCTCATTCCTTTGACTTCTATGTTGTCCACTTGCATGTGGAGAAAATGGTTAGCCATGTCCAATTACATCCCATTTACCCATTTCAAGGTATGTAGTGATCCCTTTTGCCATATCAAATTCATGTTTAACAACTTTTCTAACTTTATGTCTTCTTTGATCTTCTTTACAATATAACGAATATTTATAAATATAAACTATAAATATTTTGAAGTAATGATTTCTTGGATACTCCCCTTAGTAAAATACATATAAACCCTATCTACTAATGGATGAAAAATAAACACTCTCAAAACTTACTATTTCAAATACAAATTAGAAAAAAGTGACACTATTTTCTTATTCATGTCCTACAAATTGATTAAATAAAAAAAATGAAATACAAAATGTTATAATAAAATTTCAACAAAAATCTAACAATAAACCATATATAAAAATATTTCTTCATGCAAAAACATCTTTAATAAAATCACAAATCAAACCTAACATTTAAATTAAATTAATATAAAACTTTATAAAAACAAAATATATATATATATACTTTTCCATAATGGTTTTCAATGCTCTCCAATTCCAATTTCTAATGTTTGCCCTTTTCTCCTATGAATGGAAGATGTGCAATAGTAAAGATAGTCAGAAGTATGTCTCCCAAGTTTCGTGGTCACACCTTTATTGGTTAAGATGCCACACACTAAAGTGCTCGTATCCATTTGGGGAATAAATCCCCTTTCCACACCATTAGTGAAAGCTTCATATATATGTCTCCACATTATTGTCCTTACACTAATTAATGCATGAAATTGTTAATGCTAATGTTACTCCACATTATAGTAACAATTTGGTGTTATATCTCAATTGTAATTGCATTTGACATTGTTGTGTTCGTTGGAGTGTTTTTAGTTTCAAATTCATAATTTTTTTAGTACCTGTCATCTGGCAATGGCCAGGGACTATAGTAATCGGTTTGCGATGTTATGACATTAGTTTACCTGTTTGTTATTAGTCGCTACCACTTATAAACCAAAGTTCTTACGGTCATATAGTTTTACTATTTTAATAAACCAAAGTTTCCAGAGGCATATCGTTTTTCCATCTTATTTGGCCTCTTCTCGAGGTGGAGAGGCAAAAATCATATGTTATGTGTATTTATTTTGGAAATTTGAAAGTAATGAAAATATAATGGAAACTAATGCTAGCATTAGTTTCCTATTTTAACAGATATTAAATGTTATAGTGGTAAGCAAGTTCGCATGTTCTAGTTGATCTTGTGCATTGAACTTGCCATGTGGTGCAACAGCTGCTAGCTTTTGCACTGCCAGCTTTGACAATTTGACAACAAGACCGGTGATGCATGAAGCGGAAGTTCGACAATTCAATAACAAGACCGCTTCCCAGATGCTGGAAGTTGATGGTTGCCCTCTTCCACCATGCCTGGAAGTGGAAGTTGATTGTGAATTTATGCATTTGAGGCATTCTTGATTGAGAAAAAAAGATTCCCTCCAGTTAACTCCGTAAAGCATGTACAAGTAGTGAAGAACCATAGAGAGCTGTGCTGTTCCTTCTGCTCCTGGAAATGAAAAGCCAGTGAAACTGGGGCTCCGGGAACTGAAGAAGCTAGGAATAATCCCGGTTCCAATGCTGCTGGGAATTATGCCGGTTCTTCTAATGATGTTGGGGTCACTGCTTACACTGGTGCTTATTTTCGTCCTAGTTGTTCTGCTTGGCCCGGTTCTGCTTGTTAAAATGTTGATTTAACTGTTGGGAGTAGTGCTCCTGCTAGGCCTTCTTAGACTTTTATTATGTTGGGACCACTTGTTGTGCTTGTGCTACTGGGAATTCTTATGCAGGAACTCCTGGTCTTATAAAGCTGGGAATCCAGTTTCAACTTATGATGCTGGGAATAAAGCTCCTTCAACTGCTATTCGAAATGCTACGGCAAAGGCTGGGAATTAACTACGAACACAATACCAAAATCTGCGAGAAAATAGACTCAATTCAGACATAAAATCACATGGTGCCTTCGATACATCCTAGTTTGACCATCTCTCCCATAGATTTCGGTATTTTTCTTAGAGAAATTTAATCTATGTTTACTAGCATAAAAAAGATACGTTCCGATTTTTTTCTAAAAGAAATTTAATCTATTTTTTACTAGTATTTCCCGAGAAATTATTCTTATCCATTAGTCCTCCTTTATTACATTGCTAAGTTTCATGGAAAGATATACCATACCTTAGCTAAGTACTTTAAAACGAGAACAAAAAAAACAATTTCGGACCAAATACAACAAACTCACATTCGGCTTCGTTGTTTAAGCTTCCAGAAAACAGTGTAACACCACTCACTCATGTTGCAAAGCCTCTTCAGTGTCTCTTGCAAAATCTTTGCCATCTTCACCCATTAAAAATTGTAGTAGCTCGACCTTTAACAGCAACGAACTTTATTTTGCTCTGATTTCTCTTCTGAATGCACGACAAAATTTAGGCATTATTGATCTGGATCTAGCTAGTTCGGAATGAAGCTCTTCCGGCTTGCTTTCAGTGTACAGTGGCTCTCAATTCCCTTTCAATCGAAGTTGAGACTCAGAGAACGCAAACAACTTCGAGCTAAGTGAGAGTTCCACTCAGACTTGGACAATGGAGGGCCGGTCAAAGACCATCGGCAGCCACAGGGCCAGAGGAGGGCCAAATTTTGGTTATGTTCAGCCCAAATTCTAGGCATTACTGAGACAGTAAACCTGCTACATCAACATATTTGAAAACGCAAAACACTCAAGCGAAAAAACACTCTCAACGGAAAGCGCACTGTGCTCTATTCTTCCTTCCTTAAAACATATGGCCTATACCAAAACGGAGATGCGGGGTATCGATCGCAGTACCTCTTAAACGAAGAAGTTGTGAACCATTCTCTCAACAAATGCAAAATAAGATAAAACCCTTGCATGTGACCTATACCGAAATGGAGTTGCAGGGAATCGATCCCCGTACCTCTCGAAGATGGGATCCGTGCTCTCAGCAAGTGCAATATGCAATAAAAGATAAAATCTGATCCGTGCTCTCAGCAAATGCAATATAAGATAAAACCTGGGAACCATGTTCTCAGTAAATTGGTCAAGAAACATGCTCTACCCTTCCATCTGGGCTTTCCGGCCAAACACATGCAATATGAAATATAAGATAAAAGTTGATTCGTGCTCTCAGCAAATGCAATATAAGATAAAACCTGGAACCATGTTCTCAGCAAATTGGTCGAGAAACATGCTCTGCCCTTGCATCTGGGCTTTCCGACCAAACACATGCAATATGCAATATAAGATAAAAGCTGATTCGTGCTCTCAGCAAATGCAATATAAGATAAAACCTGGAACCATGTTCTCAACAAATTGTAGTTGTTATTATTGCAGCACTTCCACTCAAGGAATTGTATTTGAACCTAGAACAACTAGCTCTCGTGCTGCACCTTTCGCTGCTCGTGTATCTTGGTCAACAGAAGAAATTGTTGCTGGATGATCTGCGCATGGATCTGGAACAACAACTACTATCTCCAACTCTGCGGGATCGATTAGTGAAATGGTAGCTGCCCCATAAGCATAGCCATGAATGATGAGCATGACAAGGAATGAGAAACATAGCCCCACCACGTAGACACATATCATCCCCCCACTAGCCCACACATAACTTACTACAAACTGGAATTTGTGCTGCTTGACACCTGCAATGCAAAAGACACTTGTGATTCATGCAGACACCGCATATAAGTAACATCGTAATCATCGATTTATAATTGATTTAATTAAAAAAATTCTTCTCTCTCTTGTTGAACTAACACGGAGAAGTGAATAAGATTAAATATATAGTCGCGTCGGGTTTGCCACTCAATTGAAATCTATGAAACAAGTGTATGGCAGTTTAAAAATAGAATTGGCACAATACTTGTGTTGGCATTATGATTCTGGTATGGCTCTATGATACAGGTGTTGTACTTGATGAAAACTCACTCAAGTGGCAATGGTCTGTTCAGGCTCTCAAAATGATGGAAATTAAGAGGCTCGCAGGTGAATGGTTCAAAAGGTGCGGACCCGCAAGTTCACCATGCAGGAGGTGCGGTCATACCCGCAGGTTATCCTTTCAAAAGCTGCAGACCCCAGTGCACATACTTCAAGGCAATGAAGCGTGCTCACGTGGGGTTTCTTATGTTTGGCTCGTGGTATTTAGCCCACCTTTTTCTGATGCTATGGTTTTGGCCCATGGTATAGGATCTATTTTAGCCCCGGTTTGGATCCCTTGTATTTGTCATTGATGGTTTTGCCCCATGGTTTGAATAAGGGCTTGTCTATAAATAGGGAAGGAGATCACTTGGTTTTTGGCATCTTCCATTTGAATCTCTTAAAGATCTGAAATTTAGGGTGATTGATTTTAAAAGCTAGATCTAACTCAAGGAGATAACTTAACTTAAGGTGAATCTATTGGCATGTCGTGATCTCTCGAGCGCATGAACAGATCTGTGGATCTGACTCACTGTGGCACATTGGTGTACTGAAAAATCTGGCCCTAATCAGAAGTCCACAAGTGATCCGAAGGTGTAGTGTGTGGGTACGCAGTGCAGTCAAAGGCGAAGTGCGTGGGTACCAAGCACAGTAAAAAGCTCAGTGCGGGGTACGCAGTACAGGAGAAGGCACAGTGCGGGGTGCACACAGCACAGTCAAGTGCGAAGTGTGAGGTACGCAGGCTTCAAGAAGGCACAGTGCGGGTCTACGCAGTAAGTGAGAAGTGAAGGTGCGGATCTAAAGAAAAGTTCGCAGAGCGGAAGAACAACCAGTGTGGATCTGCGCAGTTCTGTCTCAGAAGAGTTGCGGACATACGCAGGCCCCTGTTGGTGAAGTTGCGGTCTTTTTTTGAAACAATTGTTGATTGTGTTTTATCTATTACAGCAGAGTTCTCGGGTTTGATTTCTTGTATTCTTTTATTTTTAAAGCATTCTGAAGAGTGGGTAATTCATTGGTTTATTGTACAAGTAGATTGGGTGATTTTCATGTACTTGATGATTAGTTGATGTTCATGGATCCAGTTTGAAAATTAATGAAACATGGTCCTCAAAAGAGCCAATTGGGTTGTAGCTCCCTTCCAGGAGAAACTGGAAAACGAGAGAGATTTGTAGCTCTTTATAGGTTGCAGCCTGAGTACTCGTAAAGGATTGCACCAGTACAAGATCATTGTAAAAGGAGTTTCTAATTGAAAGAAGATAGAGACATATTGCAACAGGT
>APFE030112839.1:197325-208192 GCA_000404065.3 Pinus taeda
ACTGATTCACCCCCCCTCTGAGTATTTATTTCCAACACCTTTCTCTCTATTGTTGGATGAGTTCCACTTCTCCTCAAGTAACTCCTCCCTCAGGGAATTTGATTTTCCTATTATTGGGTAAAGGAATAAATACATTTTGTAACTCCTCTCCTTCTCATCTATTTAATAAAGAAAAAAGTGAGAATTGAGAGTAGCATGTTCATTGTGAATAAGAAAGATTTTTTAGTGTGGACTATAGTGATGGAGGAGGAAGAGAATGTGTGAACCACATGATATGTAAGAGAAGGAGGAGATATTCAAGTAAAAGGCATGTCCACTTAAACATCAAGTAGATGAGACATTGGTGACTTTATGCATTCTTATTCTCTGTCTACTCTACTCAAAAATTGAAGAAATATAATATAAGAAGAATTGTTCAGGTTTTCCCCCTTAGGGGTTTTTCGCGGTCATTGGAAGAAAATATAATTGTGTCATATTTGTTCTTGGTTCTCTACATATGATCCTTAACTTTCGTTTCTATATATAATCATTGATCTCAAATGTTTTGAAGAAGAAATCCACATTTTATGTAATTGTAACATTGAGCATTCAATTTTCTCGGAAGCACATTTAGTTATTTGCAAATTACATTCAAATCAATGTAAAGTACATTCTATTATATTTAGATTTTTGAAAAGTAAATTTACTTCTATTATATAGCATAATGAGTTAAGTATTTTTGTCCCAATACAACAGCTATGGTTGTCTTTGAAGCATTATTAGAAATATCAAGTGGACGGGACCAATTTTTCCCTCTTGAAATTGGTGTCTCAAAATTTATGTTTCAACAATTCAGAAGCTTTTTAAAAAATATAATTCCAATGAAATTCACAATCTTTAGTGAGTAATTTGAAAAGTGGGGAAACAATCTTTGTGAAGTTTTCTATAAAACTTCTATATTAACTCGTGAATCTAAGAAAACTTCTAACATCTCTTTAACATGTTGCTACTGAAATTTTAGAGATAACTTCAACCTTTAATGAATCTACATTGATTATAACACCCGAACAATTCCTTTGCTAAAAATCAGAATGATTTTTTAATGAAATAATGAAATATTAACTTCCTTACATATAATAAAGGAATTTTCCAGATTCTCCATATCCCCTACAAAATTATTCCGATAAAGAGTAAAATCATCCATATAAGCTTCTACAAAATCATCGATCAAGCGAGAAAAGATACCTAATATTTCTCTGTGAAGTGTAATAGGGGAATTATGCAAAAGAAAAGGGAATTCCATGTAAGCATACATACCCTATGGACAAGTAAAACGTATCTTATATTCGTCTTCTTATGCAAGTTGAATGTGATTTTATGTGCTGAGTCCATCAAGAAAAGAGAAATACTTCTTCCCTTCTAATTTAATATTTGATCATTAAATGGTAATGAGAAATGATCTTTAGAGTTACTTTATTTAATTATCCATAATCTATGCATACTCTCCATTTTTAAGAAAAACTCTCCACTTTTAAGTTTTCTTAGGCACACCAACTAATGGTGAAACCCATTGGATATCTCAAATTAGGTAAAGAAAATTCACATTGAGAAATTTTTGTAACTCATCTTTAACAATCTCCCTCATATTATGATTCATCATTCCTTGATGTTGTCCTACAGGTTTGACACTCTCTTGTATGTAAATTTTACACATACATCTATTTGAATTAATTCCTTTCATGTCAATAAATTCCCATGCAAATATAGAGGAATGTTTTTGTAGCATATTTATTAACTATTTCTTTCGAAATTCCTCGAACTTATTGTCAATGTTTAATGTTTTAAGTGGATAAATTTCTATAAGAGAACTGCCAAACCTTTCCATTGAGTTTAATAACATTTTAGATTGTGAAGATGAAAAGAATTCAATATTGATTTCTTCTTGAAACTTTTGCTCTAATATATGGACACAGTAATTTTGTTGACAATATGATGAAAAATAATGCTTATTCATTAAATTCACTAATTAATCTTCCTCATAATTTTGTGAGATAGCTAAAACTAGTTTAATATCTTCATAATTTCTATCATCTCCTTCAATTCATTTCCCATTCTATATTTCAATTATTTTTCTTACTCGCACATATGCTATGAAAATTTTAGTGATATTTCCACTTGAAGTGAACATATCACTAGACTTGCAACATATGAATGCATCAATATTAGCTAACTGTGGCGTACCAAGAATCACGGATGTCATCATAGATTAGTTTTTGGTGTTAGTATCATAAAATAAATAGGATACTCCCATGGATACAGGAGTACTTATACATATTCTGATATACCCTTACACTTGAGAACATCTATATCTTATCATTCCAATAAAGTATGATTATATTGAATATTAGTTAATTTCACCTTATCCATTGTATTATTTCGAAATAATGTTTATATTTGCACATAATATAGTTAAAGTGTTTGGAATTTCATTTCCATTGGTATGCACCTTTACAATTGGATTAAGTGGATCTAAGTATTTTTCAATTTTTGGTTTTTGCATCACAATGCTTTCAATATTTTTGATGAATTGCACTCTTTAGAATTATTTTCATTTTCTGATAGGATTTTCAATACATAACTCCTTTACTTCTTTTGGAAAAATAGTGATTTCCTTTAAAGGTTCAGGCAATGGAATTTTGATCCAAATATTTTCCAATTCATCTAACTGTTATAATCACATAAAACTATTTTCTTATCTATACCTTCATCAATTTGTAATCTCTACGAAAAGGTGAGATTTTGTAAGGAAATAGATCATTTCTTAGCTATACGAATTGTAGGAATTGATTTTATTTTGTTTTCATCTATTTGTGTACGAGTATATTCCTTCTGAGGAGAAATTTCTTGTTGAGGATTTTCCTCCTCTTCACGAGATTTATCCCCTTTATATTCTTGAATGACAACAAGGGATATTTCATTATATAGAAATTGAGGGGATCTAACTTGGACATCATTTAAATATAGAAGAGATATTATATAAGCTTCAAACATTTCGGCTTGCATATTATAAATCAATTGTTAAGGAACTTTATTATTGGGATTAGGGAGTAGATAAGAAGGTAATTCATTTAATTGAGGAAATTAAGTACATGGTAATTGAAGGGGCTAACTTGTAGTCAATTGAGGTTGGAATTATGGATGGGCATGTTTTGGAGGTTTGGGTGCAGAATAATTTTGAGCTTGATATTGAGGATATTATTAGAAATATTGAGGGTAGTTGGTGTTTCTACCATAAGAACGTTGCCATCCCTTTGACCAAGATGAGTTTTGTGGCTCACATGGCCATGTCTTCCATAGTAGGGTTGTGCTCCAATCACTTTGTGGTTGTGCATAACAAGGAATTTCTCCATTAGGATATTGTGCCATACCTATTTGACAAGGCTCCTAAGGTCAAGGTGAAGTACTCTGTAGCATGAATCTTTGCACATATAAAAAAAATCAATATTGTCAACAGAACATTCTCATAATGAATGTTTATACCTACATCTAGGATAGAAAATAGAAAAAGTAATATTTTCAACTTTTTTCTTGTTTTGTACTCTTAACATATCAATTTGTTCACTATTCTTTAGCACCACATGGTTGAGAGCTCATATGGAGTTTCTACCCTATCTAATTAGCCTTTGGGATGTAGATCAAGATATATTCATCATCCAAGGGCAACAATTGGGAGGAAATGGGCATCTAATTCATCACCAGATTATCCTGCCGAAGAGAAGCAATACAAGTCTTTGGATCTCGCTAAGGAGGTGAGAGTACTAGGAGTCTAGTCTAGAGATATTGTCCTAGTGTCGAGATAATCAATGGACGAAAGGTGAAGATTGCAACAATCACAACAACCTCATTCTTAGAATAATTTTGTTCACTATGGCACATGTATCTAGAACATAAGATGTGCATGAGGCTTCCAAGTCTCAATTTCAATATGATATCACATGTTTGACCCCAACCATCTTCCACTAGTGCAAAGGCACCTTGGCAAACATGAAGCAACAAATGTCCAATGGTAAGCATAGACACCTGAAGAAGTTCGAGTCTTGTTCTATACTAGTAACAATCTTCTTGGAGTGAGTGCTCCTCTTCTAGAATCAGTGGGCAGAAGTACCACATCCTATCCCACAAGATGTGAGGCTCCTAAGATGGAGATGGTTACACTTAATGCTACTCAAATTTATAGGGGATTGAGATCTCCCTCTACCACTAGCTGAATAGTGGACCGACGCAGGTAAAAACTCATTTTTTTATTTTTTCAAGTTTTATGATTTTTATAAATGTGTAAGATAAGACTTAACTTATGATAAATGTGCAGATGTGGGATGAGACAAACCATGAGACATGTTCCCAATAATACACTGAGGTGCCCATCCAATAGTGGGTGAAGACTACGAGGAAGGGGCTGACCCGTTAGAAAATATGGAGTGCGATCTAGAGGCAATCACTCGAGGGGTTCTAGATTATGCCACTATCAACAATGTTTCACTACATTGGTAGCGATATACTCTGGGAGTCTCTGTGAGACTGCATCGACTGCGAGGCCATGTGATCAAAGTGGTCTCGTGCTATCATGAGCACCATGTAGTTTGATAATTTATCTAGTCTTTTACACATTTTGTAGGGTTTGAAAGCCAAATGTGGGAGAAGACTCTATTTTCTCACATTTTGATGTAACACTAAGGATGATGTGATATATATATGCATTTTTTATTCCTACTTATGCGTTCATAACATGATTCAATTTTTACAAATGACGTAAATGTCTATCAAGAACAAAATTTGCCAATGCATTAGTTAATGTATTTAAAATATGTGGAATATGTTGATATGTAATATAATCAAAAATTCTTTCTAGAAATTTAACACATAGATACATATGCAATACTTATGGATTTCTTACTAAGTAATGATTGCTTAATTGTAACACAACTTGCTATGAATCCAACTTGACAACTATATCCCTAATTCGAAGAGAAACTACTTCTCACAAGAGTTCAATAACTCCACTATATTTAGAAATATTATTGGTTGTTCAAACAAGGAAGATACCTTCTAAGTTAATCAGCTCGTCATTAGGGTCATAGAGTACCCATGTTGTGGAAGAGGGGTTTTGCGTGCTACAATAAGTACCATCAGCAGAAAAATTGTAATGACTTGATGACATCTCCAAACCAAGTTTGCAAAGACAAAAAACAGATGGTTATGGAAAGGGTTCTTTTAAGATAGCGAGAGTCTCTTTTAGCAAGTGACTAACATTAGATCATCGTGGACAATCCTTAGTGTAATGATCCTCCTCACAGATGAGGCAAGGATAATTCTACTTTCTTCTAGAATCATCATCAATAGAAGATTTAGGAGGGTCTTGTTTTAGGACATCAAATTTGGTCTTGCCTTTTGATGAAGTATTGCAACACGAATGATGCAACTCCTAGTGCTACAAGCTTTACTTTATCGACCTAGGGTTTGTACAAACTTCGAGGTGACAGTGTTGTCTACACAAGTAAAATTGATGGTTCTGTCTTTTTTTATTGTTCAAATCATGAGAGAGCATTAGGGTTTTCAAGTCAGAGTTCTATGGATTCGGAAGAATCCTGATTACTAATCAATGAAAGAGGAATCTACTCTAAGAGAAAGCTGGTCTACTGTAATAAGGAAAATGACTTAAATCCTATGCTAAAAAAACTCCATTCGATAACTAACTGCTCAAAAACTATCCTTTACAAGAATACCAAGCTAACATGTATGAAATGCTACTACCCTAACCATGGAAGTTCAAAACATCAAACACCATTGTTGTGCATGTAAAAGACTCAAATAAATTCGTTGTTTTCTTTTTATTATTTTTATGGAAAATCAAGTATGAACCCTAATCTCTTTTGATGATATGGCAGGAGGATTATGGATGTTGGAGAATGGTTGGGAGTTTTGGGAGACCGTCAGGTACCCTTGTGTTGCTTCCTACAATTTTCACTCAATTTTGGCCTTAAGACAGTCCACTATAGGAAAATGTACTCGATGTACTAAAAACCTACATGATTCACTCTATTTCTACATGATATAGTAGAGAGGAGAATGATTGGTGCTAGATGTGATTGAAGGTTTAGGGAAGGTGGTTGATAGGTGGAATGGAGTGAGAAAATTCCTAGGGTCACTCAGAACTCAAAACCAAGGTTAGGAGATGGTTTTGTTTGCTCATCATGCTTGGAGGAGTTTCTATGTAAAATGATGAAATTTGTGAAGGTCTTTGTGGAAGCAAGGAATGATTATGGATGGATGAAGTTGCAAGGTGGCTTCTTGCTATGGTATATCTCTCTAGTTATGAAACAATTTCTCTACATGAAACATTGTTATTTTCCAAGAAATCATGTAAACAAGAAGAATTATAATAAGCTAGAAAAACAAAGTTTAATTAGATAACTCTCTACTTCATGCATCAGGAAAATTTCAGAATGAAATGGAATCATTGATGATACATATTGTAATACTAAAGATGGAAGAGATGGTAGTTAATTCCTACACTTGCAAACTTATCAAATTCTGGTTCAAGTACAGTAAATCGTAAATTTGATGAGAAAATAGAAATCTGTCTTTTTGGGGTTGCATAGGGGTCCTTTCCTCAAATCGTGATCCTTGAAGGAAGAGGTGAGGTTGAGGCACCTACTAGCATATTTTTGATGCTTTTTCCCCTTGTAGCCTGCTACTAAAGTAGAGAAAAAATGGAAATCAAACTAATAAAAAATTAATCAAATCTACATTGCCTGCAATGAAGTACTGGTAAGAACACTTTAATCATGAATCTATGAAACCAATCTAAGAATACAGATACAATAAGAGTAGCCTTTCATTCTAGGGTTTGGCCCTAACCAAAGAGCTTCATCCATGTGAGTTAAATCAATACTTGACCATAAAAAGACTCAATCTCATTAACAAAACAGAAAATTCCATAGCAATGTCTTCCATAAGTCTAGAGCTCAAAAATAATGAGTGTTTTTAAAAAAAAAAATCGAATCCTAGTGAGGCTCTATGCCTATTTATTATACAATTGAAGTCCCCAATGACTTTCCTTAAATCTAGGGAGGCTCGACTCCCAAAGTCAAGATCAACTAAGTCTTTGACTATCACTTGCTCGGCTGCCTTTTGATCTTCATGACTTGGTTGCTTGTACTCTAAGTTGGTATGATTAATGGAGGAATATTTAAATGAGGGAGGAGTAAATGAGGAGGATTTACCTCCTACAATCTCTCTTCCTTGTCCCATTTAGGCTACAAACCTTAATCTTGCCAAAATTCCTCGATTTTCTCTTTCAAACCTACATCCAATGCATATTAGTCCACTATGCATAACATCGCACCTTAACTCATGTCATTGAACAAAATATAATCAGAACATGTAATAAATTGTGGGAAGAGTTGATTTGACTAAGCTAGGAGGTGACTTAAGGTCCATATAGTTACCCAATGATGAGGTTAATCATGATCCCCATATTGAAGGTGTTTCTCAGCCTCTAAGCAACTCAATCAATATCCACGTCTTTCATAGCTCTAGTGGCCTCCATGACATCCCATGTTTCTGTTGTGGTTTCCTCTTCTTATGCATAGAATCCTGCCTTCCTTTCTACCTCCTCCCACTACTTTCGCTCTTCATGTTCCTTCTCTACTTCTAACATTCCCAAGAGAAGTGGTGGGCTGAGTCTCAAGACAATCCAATTGAGTTTGAGCCTTTGGATGGTTTGTTTGTACATGGGTGTCATGTTCAATGCTTCTCTAATCATTTGAGGAGAATGGTACTCTCTGATTTTCAAATTATATGGCAAAGTATTCCATCTCCTTTGGAAGTATTGCATGCTATCATCCCCTAATAGTCTGAACATATCCCCAAAATGTGTAATTGCTTGCTCTGGGGCAGGAAGATACCTAGCTGCAAGTTGAGGATCCTTTGCAATTAAATTATATGTTCTAATGACATCCATTGGACTGGACTAATTATCTCTTATCGTGAGAGGTGCAGTTTCTTCCATTGCCAATATATTCTTCATGTCTATAGCCTTTGCTTCCTCATGGTTCATCCATGGCACCAAACCCACCAACTGTAAATCCCCCATCTTTTGATTAGGGTCTCATACATTCACATCTGTCAAAGCCATGTTATCCAACTAGAGCTTAGACGTCTTATCCATATACTTTAATGTACTTTTGTCATAGAGATCAATGAAATATCTATAATCTTACTATGGCATAGTGCCTGTCTATGCAAGGGTCTTGATTTAGAACAATAGCCATTGTTCCTTAAGGTACAATACATAGGACTTAGTTGGCATCCTGCACTGGATGGATTCCAAAGATAGAGTGGCCATGGATAAAGAAGGATTCTTTATTTCTTGTATCTGTCCTTTGAGCCATGCATTTTCATTATGACCTCAATGTCCCTCAGGCTACCTAGTTTTCTACCCATCTCCTTGAGCTTTTCCTCCATGTGGCCAATGTCCTGCACTCCCTTCAATCTAAAAGAATAATGGAATGGAAAATATTTGTGGAGAGACCCTCCCCCTCTCAATAAATCTGTAGTAGGAGTCAAGGTTAGGTTGAGCACTAGGTTCCCTTAGTTGTGGGTCCTCTCTCCTTGTTTCTAGCTGCTTACTTCCTTCCTCATCCAATTTTTAAGTTTCCTGTAGGTGCAACAGAGTTTCTTGTAGGACTACCTCTGCTTCTTGTAGGTCCCACTCTGTCTCCTATAGGATCTCCATTCCTTTAGATCAAGTGGATCTAGTTATAGGCCTTCTCACATAGATGATAGGAGGCTTAGGTGAGGTTTGTACTGAGTATCCTTCTTGTTGAGTTTTTATAAGAGGAGCCATATTCTCCTGCTATTTAGGTGAGTCCTCAATAGCAATGGGAACCTTTGTTGGAGTTTGGGGTTTTCCCTGCCTTATCCTGAACATTGCTTGGAGTTTGGGCTTTTCTTGCTCTAAAGTATAAGGGGGTTTGCCTCTGTTGTTTTCCTTCTTATTTGATACGGGTGCGGAGGGAATTGAGGGAAATTGTTGTCTCTTTCTGAGTGGGTTCTAGAGACACCCTAGGTGACTCCTCCTTGTCCTTTTCCTCTTCATTTCCATTTCGCTTCTAACCTTTGTATTCCCCTCTTCCTCTCCTTCGAGATGCTCATCTTGTTTATTAATGTCCTCCTTAACATCTTCCTCTATTTCTGCATCCACTTCTTTCTCTTTCTCTTCCTCTTCATCCTCATCTATATCCTATCCATCCTTCTCTGCTTCTTCTCCAACTATTTTAGACTCTTCTCTATCTTCTTCACTCATAGTAGGGCTAATATCATATGTGAGAGCTTTGATATCCTCATTTGTCCACATGTCTCTAAAAATTTTCCATTGGATAGGAATTTTGAGGTTTTGGAATGCATCTTTTATATAATTCTAATTAACCCATGGTGGGCAAACTATTGGTACTTTCCTTCCTACACCTTTATGCTTGTATCTATCAGTGATTCCAAAAGGAAGTATGGTACACTAAGAATATGGTGAGGAGGTGTTTCTACTCCAAACCTCAATTCTTCAAGCACCCTAAAGTGATAACCATAAACCACACTATACCTACCTTCACATGATATGTATTTTATAAGCTGGTAGCTTACCTCATTCCAGGGGTATGGTAGGCTTGTTCTCCTTACTCCATTCTTGTGTTCAATGTGCTTCTCTCCCAATAAAAAGAATTTCCTCTTGGTAGTTTGGCTATTACCCTTGTCTTCCTTTCTCCAATGCATCCCTAGGGGAAGTGTGGTAATTCTGCTTATCAGTTCAGTGGAGAACTCTATGGAGGGGCCCCTCACGACAAGAGTGATATGGGTTCTTGTTAGTGTAATGATGGAGAGAGCAAAATCTTGGGCTACTTCATCATCATACCCTCTTAATTTTTCAAAATACCCCATCCAATTATGCCTAGCGAAGATTTCTACTAGAGGAGGGTGTTCATGAATTCTGATAGTGTTGATGGGCTTCCTTTTATTAAATCCCCCTATGATTTTGTCTCATGAACTTTGACGAGAAGAGATGTATGATAAAAATTTTAATGACGGAACAAATGGGACTGCAATACTTGTGGAACTATTTTCTTACACAACTATCAAATTCAATCAAATCGGGAGATTTTTCTATTTGTTTCACATGGAAAAATGGAAGGAAATGTAGAGCCTACCTTCTTATGGTGCTTGTTGTAGCCAACCTGTATGTTTCCTTCTATGAAACTGCTCACTCCCAATTGTGTAGACTGCTTGATTGTGTCATGTAGGATTCCCTATGTGATCTTATATGAAATCCTACGCACAATCAAGATGGTTTTTTTTCTCTTCTGTAGGTTCCTTGGGTACGAGAGCGACTTTTCTAGAGTGATCCTCGAGAATATGAATGCATGAGTGCATGAGGATAAACGTTTATTTCCTCTTATCGTCGAGCTCAGTGAGGTGGTGTGCTAGCAGCTGAGGTATGTTTTTTTTCCATTTTTGGACCATTGGTGCCCATTACCACATCATCATTCCCCTCTCCTCATAATCAACTCCCACTTTCGACATCTGTAGCTCAACTACTTCTGATGTCATTCTTTTCTCTTTGACTTGGCAGTTTCCACATGTGTGGGGACTAACTTTTTTGTCCACATTGACTGAAAGAAGTTGGCCAGGTTAACTGTCCACCTTTCACTTATAAACCAACTCGTCCACAATCTTTACATATTTTAATTAAATTATGCAAATGAGAGAGTGAAGTGATATACTTGCATACGGTGCTAATACCTTGCTGCAATTTTTTGAGGACATGATGTGCTTGTTG
>APFE030112842.1:0-19117 GCA_000404065.3 Pinus taeda
AAATTGCTAATGCAAAGAAATATTTCGACCACTACGTAACTGCCTGGAATCCACGCCAAGCAGAACACCGAAATATTCCACTTCACCAATCAACAATTCATAACCCATGTCTTCTTGACACAGCATCAATATTCGCGTCCAATCAGTCTGAAGACTATACAGAGCTTGTCAACTGTGTTCAACGTCATACAAAGTGTCATGAATCTTCTTGTCTTCGTAAGAAAGACAATGTACTTAGCTGCCGATATGGAGTACCATGGGAGTTGAATTCCACTTCTTCACTTTTCATTGATGATAAAGGTCATAAAACTTACGTCCCTGCTCGTAATGATGAAAGGTTGAATATTCACAATGCCGATCTACTCTCTATTTGGAGAGCGAATGTTGATTGCCAACCAGTCCTTTCTCGCCATGCTGTGTTGAAATATATTTCAAAGTATGCAGCAAAAGCAGAAACAAGATCTGAAAGCTACCGTCAAATGCTATCACGGCTATCAGCAAGTGCACTTCCAGAAGCACCTACTGTTGCTGTCATCCGAAAACTCCTTACAGAAACGATCGCCGATAGAGACATCGGTGCACAAGAAATATGCCATATGTTACAAAAGCTACCTCTTTCTCTCTGCAGCCATACATTTCGTTCTTTGAATGTCAACAAAGCTGTTTTTAGACGTGTTTCACAAGACAGTGACAATCCCAGATCGACACCAAACTTTATCGTTGCATATATGAACAGACCTGCCTCATTAGAATCACTGCCCCTCCTTGAAGCTACACGCTCATGGTCATATTCTGCCCAACGGAGGAATAACCAATGGAAACACATATTCCCCCCACTGATTGTACATGTCTTGCCCTGTTACAATGTCATTCCTTCCTCTGCTAATCCTTCTTATGCCACCTTCTGTTGGAGTGAATTACTATTGTATTTCCCCTTCTGAACACTCCCTGATGACATTGGTTCAACTGATGCAAAAATTATCGCCCACTGGGAAGAAAAAAAGGGTACATATACACCATGGCATGTCCATCGAGAAATTGAACACCCACAAAGCCCACCTACTGAAGATCAAACTACCCCGCACACCCCTCCTGCTTCCATGCAGATGAATGAATGGCAAATCCTCTCTCAGCTACACCCAGGTTACAATATTGCAATTGATGACCTCGACATGATTGGCTACCACGACTTCGATGTCGACCACAATTGGTCACAAAATATTATCCCTCCCCCCTTGCAAGAAACTACCATCAATTTCATTGATTTCAACCACTCAGCCATTCAAAACCAACATCATTCTTTTTCCAACCTTCCCCATGATCACACATTATCCCCTACCCAAAATATAGCTTTTACCACTATTTTTTCACACTTCAAAGCCCCTTCGCCAAAACCACCACGCAGAATCATCATACAAGGGACAGCTGGAACAGGAAAATCCCATTTGATTAAATGTCTGCAACAAGCATTTGTCAAAAACTCGCCAGCAAACAAAAGCCCTTTATTGTTACTTGCACCAACCAGCGTTGCAGCTTTCAACATAAATGCCCTCACAATTCACTCTGCCCTTGGTATCCCTATCCAAACAATGCATCCTCTCGAAGGCCAGCCACTCCTACAACTGCAAGAGCAACTTCGTCATGTAGAATACATTCTCATTGATGAAATGAGTTTCATTGGTCCCAAAATGCTTTCTCGCATTGACGATCATCTAAGAGAGGCATTTCCTCTTCATCGGAATGCACCCTTCGGTAACCGCTCAATTATCCTTGTCGGCGATTTAGGCCAACTACCGCCTGTAAAAGATGTTCCTTTATATGCTGGGACATCACATGGCACTGTACTTTGGCGCAGCTTCGACATATTCATAACACTTTCAACCATTTTCCATCAACAAGGAACTAGCCCATCCCAGGTTGCTTTCCGGCAAATACTTGCAAATCTCCGGAATGGAATAGCTACACTTGAAGATTGGCAGCACCTAATGTCAAGAACAGGTTCATCTCTTACACATGAAGAAAAATGCACATTTGAAGAATCCATGCACCTATTTGCAACAAACAACTCAGCTGTCTTACATAATAAGATAATGCTTAAAAAATTGAACACCCCAGTAGCAGTCTGTTCTGCAGAACAACAAAGGCAGAAGACTCCTATTACAACAGAAGATGAACATCTACCTGCAAAAGTGCTCTTATGCAATGAACAAATAGTTATGCTCACCAGCAACTTATGGGTACATGCAGGCCTCGTCAATGGTGCACTTGGGAAGGTCATCTCAATGTTTTATTCAATTGATTCAAAGCCCCCAGAATTACCATCCTTCATGGTTGTCGAATTTAAATAATACAAAGGAACACCATGGGACATTTCAAACCCAACATATGTACCTATTTCTCCCATCACAAGGGATACACGCCATCAAATACCACTTCAAATGGCATGGGCTTTAACGATCCACAAGTCACAAGGAATGACATTAGACAAAGCAACAGTGGACATCAACACCAGAGAACGCCAAGGGCTAACGTTCACTGCAATTTCAAGAGTGCGGTCATTGGCAGACATACACATCAATCCAGCATTCCCATTCTCACGCATTGCACAAATGCACAAGAATCCATATCTTCAGCGTAGAATACAAGAAGAGTCATTGCTTGCATCAAAGTCTATTCAGGATAATACTCTTTAGCCATTCGTACAACCTGTCTTCCAAAATTAGACACATGGTAAACACCACTCACTACATAACAAACTTTCACATACATTTGCTTGCTATTACATTTACTTTCATATGATTTTATACTTGTTGGAATCGTTTATTTTATATTATATATTCACAAAATTGTCAAACATATCCATTGTCACTTACAATGTTTCCTTTTTTGATGGCAACAGGTATGGATACAGGTTACCTACGACTGTTGTATACATGTTGCGAAGAAATCCAGCAACAGGAACTAACCTTACAAGATATGCAGACAAGGATCTTGCCGCAGCAATCAATGCCACTTTACCGTTTGTGCCCAGCAATAGAGTTGTTAAAGAGAATAAGAAAACTACTTAAGCTAACAATTCACATTTATGAAAGAGATGGACACAGGAAAATGCAGCATCAATTACAAGAACAACTCGCACAATATGGCACCACAATAAACACTAATTGGTGTTGTCGATGCCATGGCCCATCATGCATATATGATTAGCTGCTTACACTCAATTACAACTAAATGTGATAGAATGCTTTTATTGTACATATGTTTAGAAGCCAACGAATACTTTCATTTTATATATGTTTAGTTAGAACCTACCAAGCACATCTCCATGTGTAAACCATATATTAAAGTGAAATCCAACAGTCATGCTCCTACTGTTTAGTTCACTCATCAATGGTAAATGTTTCACTTTCTATACCATAGCTTTTATGACTTCAAAGACATATTCTTCATGTTCTATTAAAGGTTTTATATGGTATTGGTGTCCCTCTGCTTATTGTCATGCTTTCCTATAGAATGTCTTCTTGATCTTTTCTATGTTCTGCAGACTTACCTAATAATTGCTTCCATTTACTACTAGAACAATGGTACTATATGAAGATTGTACTTCCAATCATATAGTTTTCAAATATCACCTCAAACACTGGTGACATTACCACCTGAACATCTTGGACAAGTGAATATTTTTATTCTGAAGATCCATGTTTACAGATTATTATAATGATTAATTATACAGAAGGCAAATGGCTGGCATACAGATCAAAAGACAAATTGCTTTGGCATACCCAAAAAACGCTGTCACTCTCATTTACATTTTACTTGGAGTTATTGTTTTCAGCTCGTGGTGCATTGAATATTGCATTTAGCGAAAGCACTATAATTTGTAGTATGACAAGACTGGTCTCTTCAGTACATACCAGATTGTTTGTTTGTGCCTAGCTTATAAATTTTCTTCCAGGACCTTTCTGTGGGAAATTCAATGTGTCCAAGATTTGATCTTCCAGGAACGTTTACAGTTTTCAGCTCATGGTGTAATGTATATTGCATTCAGGGAAAGAATGGACTTAATTTTTGTTGGTTTGTTTGTGTGTAAGAATGTCTGATTGCTCTTTTTCGATTCTTTTCAATTTTAATAGAATTTGTTCAAATGTGACAGAGAAAAACCTTGGCACAACAATGAGACGATGACGATGGCCATCACTAGGAAATATCAGAAAGACCTTCAAAAAATTGCATGGGAACAGATTGCTGCTGACTCTAGAAACTCAAGGCATTGGATCCAGGATCAAGAAACTGATGGCCTCACTCATAGCATTGATCTGTATCACCTACGCGATGTACTCTGTCAACCTTCTACTAAGCAGCTATTCTTGTTCGTATTCCCTTAATTGCAGAATGATCTGTACACAGGCAGAGTCCCACCCCATGGTACTGCTGAATGCCTCCATCAAAATCTCAAACAACAGTCTCAAACATTAGTTATCAAGCTACATTTCCTAGTCATATTCACATGTGCCTTGTTGACTTCTGGACTTCTGAAAATTTGATGAATGCCCTATACATTAGGCAATGGTGTCTTCATATTTTGTTATACTTCATTTAGCAGTATTGGGTCTCTGACTTCTTCTGGTCAAGCCTTGTTTTTCTCATCATCATCATGGTCCTTATATGCAGTCCCAGACTCTTCACACAACTAACATTATAGACCTTCACCTCTGTGTTGTAGCTGCAGAACTGTAAACCATTCCTAATTACAGCAACATATGATAAGCATGTAAAATCAAGAAAATATCTAGACATTGGAATGGCACATCATATCCTCCAACTCAAGCTTTCTAATGGTATATATTAGACGTTGTTTCCTTGAAAATAATTCATATGGTATGCATGGTAATTTCAGTTGTTATTGACAAGACTATTCACTTTGACATTTTGTTTTTTTTCGGATGAGAAAAACACTGGTTTATATTATGTATTTGGACATTTTGTTATTTACAAGTTGTTTGAAAGGAGTTTATATGATGATGATTTTTATTAGCCCAACTGTCATTTTGAATCTCAGCTTTGTTTATATTGATTTACTTTTGCTTCCAGTGTTGGTTTTGTGGTTTTCATCCTGGAGATAAAAGTTATGAATGCTCCCTTTAGCTTCAATTGAATTGTCGGATGTTGGTTTTTAAGATGCAGCATTTTCATGTATACTGCAATAGGAATGTCTTATGAATGCTCCCTTTAGCTTCAATTAAATTGTCGGATGTTGGTTTTTAAGATGCAGCATTTTCATGTATACTGCAATAGGAATGTCAGAAATAAAATCTTGGTTATTAAAATAATATATATACCCATAAATAACTTGTGTTAGCTATGAAAAGAATACTCTTATAGCTAAAAAAACATCCCTTCGATCCAGTCCATTTTGCAGTTACATGTTTAGTGAAATCAAAAGAGAAATTTTAAATCTAAGCTGGTAGATCTATGTTCTTTCCATGCCATATTATCTAGTAGATCTTGTTAATGCTGATAGGCCCTCTCATGGTATATTTTGCACTCAACATTATGTTGTGATTGATCTTGGTTGACTATTTTATTTCATTAATTGTAATCATACCATTGAACTAACCTCCAAAGCACATAAATTCACATGTATCACTGAACTTATTTCATTCGCTTATGCTAAATGCTCTTCCTCAGTTTGACACTTATTTCTAGCACTCATAGCTTGATTGATTTATTTCCAAGCTTGTTGATCACACCTCGTAGTAGGGCTAAGGTTGATCATATTGTAGAGGAAAAAATATTGGCTATGGGCATAGTGGTGCTGAGAACTGCTACTAGGTTTTAACCGTGACATTTATTTGTTGGCCAAGCCATAGTTTTTTTTTGGAAAAAATATTTATGAAGGAAATGATGCACGTAGTAGGGCTAAGGTTGATCATATTGCAGAGGAAAAAATATTGGCTATGGGCATAGTGGTGCTGAGAACTGCTACTAGGTTTTAACAGTGACATTTATTTGTTGGCCAAGCCATAGTTTTTTTTTGAAAAAATATTTATGAAGGAAATGATGCTTCAACGTTCTCACAATTATCTCCTTAATTGAAGGCGCCATCTCACTGAATTTCTGCAAAGATTCTGCCATTTCAGATTATTTGTTTGTGCCTAGCTTATAAATTTTCTTCTAGGACCTTTCTGTGGGAAATTCAATGTGTCCAAGATTTGATCTTCCAGGAACCTTTACAGTTTTCAGCTCATGGTGTAATGTATATTGCATTCAGGGAAAGAATGGACTTAATTCTTTTTGGTTTGTTTGTCTATAAAAATGTCTACTTGCTCTTTTTTGTTTCTTTTCAATTTTAATAGAATTTGTTCAAATGTGACAGAGAAAAACCTTGGCACAACAATCAGACGATGACGATGGCCATCACTAGGAAAGATCAGAAAGACCTTCAAAAACTTGCATGGGAACAGATGGCTGTTGGCTCTAAAAACTCAGGCATTAGATCCAGGATCAGGAAACTGATGGCCTCACTCATAGCATTCATCTGTATCACCTACGTGATGTACTCTGTCAACCTTCTGCTAAGCAGCTATTCTTGTTCGTATTCCCTTAATTGCAGAAAGAAATTCTTTTCCTCCTTGGCAAGAATCATGCTATCAATGTTTAATACAATTCTCGGCAGGGTTGGAAATTTGAGAATGTAGAGAAAAAGAGAGAAAAGGGGCACATGTACCTTGTTGAGTTTTGGACTTCTGAAAATTTGATGAATGCCCTGTACATTAGGCAATGGTGTCTTCATATTTTGTAATACTTCATTTAGCAGTATTGGGTCTCTGACTTCTTCTGGTCAAGCCTTGTTTTGCTCATCATCATCATGGTCCTTATATGCAGTCCCGGACTCTTCACACAACTAACATTATAGACCTTCACCTCTGTGTTGTAGCTGCAGAACTGTAAACCATTCCTAATTACAAGCAGCATATGATAAGCATGGAAACCTCAAGAAAATCTCTGGACATTCGAATGGCACATCATATCCTCCAGCTCAAGCTTTCTAATGGTATATATTAGACGTTGTTTCCTTGAAAATAATTCATATGGTATGCATGGTAATTTCAGTTGTTATTGACAAGACTATTCACTTTGACATTTTGTTTTTTTTCGGATAAGAAAAACAATGGTTTATATTATGTATTTGGACATTTTGTTATTTACAAGTTGTTTGAAAGGAGTTTATATGATGATGATTTTTATTAGCCCAACTGTCATTTTGAATCTCAGCTTTGTTTATAATGATTTAATTTTGCTTCCAGTGTTGATTTTGTGGTTTTCATCCTGGAGATAAAAGTTATGAATGCTCCCTTTAGCTTCAATTGAATTGTCGGATGTTGGTTTTTAAGATGCAGCATTTTCATGTATACTGCAATAGGAATGTGAGAAATAAAATCTTGGTTATTAAAATAATATATATACCCATAAACAACTTGTGTTGGCTTTGAAAAGAATACTCTTATAGCTACAAAAACATCCCTTGATTCTGAATCCCCTGACATTCGGATCTCTCTGGTCAGGAATCTCTTAGCATTTCCTCATATGACAAATGCCCCGTAGTATGTATAAAAGAAGAGCTATGAAATCCTTATTCTCTGCAAACCATTGAGACAGAAAATCACGAATAGAGGACTGATTCCACATTGAATTGATATAAAGAATGTGAACGGCCTTAGTCCGGATAGCAACAACGATAGCACAAGGGCACAAAAGATATGAGACATCTCCCAAGAAAGCCTAACAAATAGCGCATCTGCCAGGGCCTTGGAGGCCTCTTTTCATCAAATTGGCTCACGTGAAGATTTTATCAGACCATTTATCAACAAAAATATTTAGGAAATATCCCAACTCCCCAGTTTTTGAAACCTGCGTAGACTCGAATCCCTCATATTGCCCTGTGACAGGAATTGGTAAATCCCTTTTACCACAATCTGATCCTTAACGATGCTTCATTCTATGACAGCTTATTGTCCTTTATTGTTAATGTGATACCAACCTTCTTCAGGTGAAAAAATATATGCATAACATTCTTCAACAAAATCACCAGAGAAACCCATGTGAAAAACTATTCTCTTGTAATTTATAGGCCCCAAAGCTCCTCATAGATCAGTCATACTGTAACTGAATTTGACAATTCCAATTTAATAATCCTATCGGCCTCTCTTTGTACCTTTTGAGACAATTGCTAGTAAATATATATGTTTAATATAAATTTATTGACTTTTATCAACCATATTTATTAATATAATTGTATTAAAACATATTATTTTATCATTTTCATCACATCTATTTCTTCGAAATTTACACCCTAATTAAACATAATGTTTTACAAAGATGCACATTGGTCAAGTCAAGTGCTGGGCAAGGCGCAGGACTTCGAGTCAATGTCGAGTCATGTGCGCGGGCTGCCAATAAATTAAACCTGTTTCTTCGGTATATTATTTTAAAAGGAAGTGGAATTTTAAATGGGGGAGATTTGTATTATTATAGCCTTGAAATAGTTTTTTATTAGAATATTATTTTAAAAAATTATTTTAAATACAGATTTAATATGAAGAAAGAGGGATCTAATTGTTTATATAAATTTTTTTTTATGATTATTTAAATATTTGGGTTGATATGAGCAAAATTTCAATTTAGATAATCAGCGGTAGAATTATATATGATTAGAATAAGCCTCTTGGCTCAAATATGTTTTGAAATGTATAAATAAATCTAACCTTTTATAAAATTAATAGCTAATAGTCTAAATTAAAAAACTTAAATTTAAGTTTTTAAAATATTACGAAAAAAACTATTTAATTTATAAGTTAAATTACACCTTTAAAGAATTAAATTTATTATATTTAAGTAATGAAAAAATTTAAAATTTCTTTCAAAATTATACCATCTAATTTTCAGAGAAATTAAATATCCAGCATTGCTGCTTGGAGAACTGTGAAGCAAGGAAAGAATGCACGCAAAATTAGAAAAATGTCTTATTTTTAGTGCCAAGTCCCGGTGGTGGCTTGGGCAGGCCAAAATCAACTAACTAAAATATAGAAAAGTTAGAGAATTGACTAGCCCACTTTTAAAGTACAGATACAGTGTGTGGCTTCCGTCTCAGTGCTAACTCCCAGATTTAAACCAGGTAGGTATCTGTTCATTGCCAAATTCAAAGCAGGAGGAAGCATTTTATTTAATGATTGGACAACGTCGAGGTCATGTGACCATCCACACAATTTCCTTTCACTCCATTTGACGTGAATTGATCTCGACGGACTTCAATAACCGAACGCTACAGACAACTTTTTAAAGTTTTTTAATTACGCGATTGCAATTTAATATCATTGGGCATTGACCAGGTGGTCTACCGGCGACTCCTATTTCTGCGACCATAGCATAAATAGGAGTCGCCATAGCATAAATAGGAGTCGCAGAAATAGGAGTCGCCCTACTCTACCCCGCCTGGGCAGCAATGCTTTCCGAGGCGTGTTACTTACGGTCACCGTTTCCAATGACTGGTAATCTCTATTTCAACACTGCACCAAATTCTTATATAATATGTATGTTATGGTGTTAGAGACATTGCCCAACAGTTGATGCACTTGCTCCCGCAAACTGCCAGTGGAGTTGAGTCTGCCTAGTTAGCAATATTTCTCTGTTTTACTTTACCTTTTTAAAGAAATGGGTAACTATGTTGCGACTGCTGCCGACCATGGCAATAATGTCCGACATGAACAGATGGGCGGAGACAAAAGCGGTGGCGAAGAAACAAATGATTTGGGTTCGCCAAAATCGGTGCTTTCTTGCGAGAAGATAGGAAAAGGTGTCGTGAGGGTTAAACTGGTTATCAGCAAGAAAGAACTGGCGGAATTGCTGGCTAATGGTTTGACCCAGAAGGAGGCCATGGAGGATCTGTTGGTTAAGTATTGTGGCACTGCAACGCCGATGAGCATGAGTCACTGTGGATGGAGGCCATCGTTGGAGAGCATCCCCGAAGACAAGAATAATAATAAGAAAGAGAATTGATGTATTAATTTAGGCATTGATGTATTATCTTTATTATCTTTTAAGAAGATACAAGTAATATGAAAGTAAGTCTCATCACCAATTCCAAATTCCAAATTAGAGAGTTTTGATATTTAGAATCTATTCACAAATAATTTCACTCATGAACTGTGCATCCTGCGGCTATTTGTATTTCTCTGGATTTTCTTGGTGTTTTCCACAGGCAGTTAGCATATATGGGGTTTATAATTACTATTTCTACACCTACTGATCAGCATCTTACAATATTAGTGGCCCTTCTTCAAAACTTCTTAGAAGAAATTGGCTTAACACTCAAAGGAATAAAAGAAAGAAAAGAAAGATATAGGTAGGAATAACCCCGAATCTTTCTACGGAACAGAAAAGACCTATTAATCTAGATACTTCCTATTTTGACATACCCAAAGTATTAATCTAGATACTTCCTATTTTGACATACCCAAAGTGTGGAAAAAAGAGTGTTGAAATAAATCAAGATTTAGTTTTAAAGATGTTGTTGAAAGATGAGAGAAGTTTAAGTGGGGGAAAGTGATGTATACACCTACTCATCAGCATCTTACAATATTAGTGACACAGGAAAAAGGAGTGTTCAAGTAAATCAAGAATTAGTTTCAACTAAGTCAAGATGTTGTTGAAAGATGAGAAGTTTCATGGATGTCTAAAGTGGGGAAAAGTGATGTATAAGTAAATTAAAATGCGGTTTGAAAGTAATGTACAAGTAAATTAAGATGCTGTTTCAAATAAATCAAAATGTTGTTTGAAGATGAGATAAGTGCGTTGAATGGTTTACAACAAATAAAATAATATTCTAAACGAAGCTTGTTTTGAATTTTAAAGGGTTTAAATAATAAATTATGTAAAATGTTGAAAAATGTTAGGTTCGAATTTGAAAAGCTAAAATAATAAATAATGTAAAATGTTTAATATTAGTATAGATTTATTTTAAGTATGGATCTAATATGAGTTGAGAGATTAATTATTTTAAAGTGTAATTTTTTTTTAAATTTTTTTAGAGTGTAAAATATAATGTGTTATTTTTTATTGTTTAAATTGTATTTGAATGCTAAATATGGTATATAGGATGATAAATAAAAATTTTAACCATTAAAAACATATATATACTATTTTTTTCCATATATAAATATATGAAATTGATATCCACATAAATTAGTTAATATAAAATATCTATGTTGCGATGAAAATGCTTGTCTGAGCATCTCCATGCTTTTCTTGTTGGTTAGAGTATCTTTTGACACTATTTTTTTTGCCGCTCATAGTAAATTCAGACATTGTTTCTTGTTAGTGAGAATATTTGGGGGGTTTCCTTGATGGTCATAGTAACTTCTGGACTTGCCATATGATCCAAATCTTTTTACTTCATTGATGCGTACATAATTACATATAAAAGAGCATGTAACCATGTAACTTAAACTCATGAAAAATAAGAAGAAATCATAAAGCATCCATCAGATCAAAGGCACACAACCAATTTCATTATGAAGTTCACCCAGTGTAGGCTACGTCTTCAGGCCCTACTCAAAGTCGGTATGCCTTCTTCATTAAATGACAACAACAATGAATTACAATCAACTTTACATAAATGAACCTTATACCTCCAATCTCGGTCATGGACATAAAATTCCAAAGCTCAGCTACAAAATCATACATTACCATTGGATTTGTGGTGTGAAATAAGGTTAAATGACTATAAACTTGGCCCCTTTCTAACACGGTCAAAAGCTAAACCCTAGGGAATCTTGAAGATTCCCCCAAAGATTTCTTCTTGTAGATGACCAAAAAAACCATTGCTCAGATGAAAATTCTAATCACACCATTGTGTTCCTTGCGAAATTCTATGAAAAATGACTATAAAGTTGACATCATTATGTCATTGTGGAAAATCACCCTCTAAGAAATTTTTTAGATTCCTCCAAGATTTTGCATGAGGATATTCTGTGGAATATTCTAGTGAATATTTCCTTGGAAAATTATGTCTCAAAAAATGTGCCTAGCCTGGGTGTAGTTCCGCCTCGACTCCTAGTTCTGCTTTGCACGTACTTGGCTTCCTCTGCGCTTCTCTATTTTTTGTTGGGCGCATAGAAGAAAAGTTGGTTTAAATATTTGTTTATGGGAAAATTTTACAAGGTATATCTTGTGGACAGTTGGTGGGCACCTATATTAGGTGGGTAGAGGTCAGTGGTTCCAATCTCACCCTGACCAAAACTAAACTTTAGTTTACTATTTTTTTTAAAACTATGCTTTGGTGACTGTTATGTGTAATCGTGGTAGGTTATAATTGGTATGGTAGTGTTTAATGGGCTGTCGACATATGGTTTATTGCGAAGCGTTATGGTTGGTTACAGTTATGGTATGGGGCTGTCTGGGTGGCGAGTCGACCAACTGGCTGGGCGGGTTCAAACGCTGCTGACCCCAATTCACATGGCTTAGTGTCGTTTCATACAACTCAACCACCGACCATTTAATCTATATGGAAATGTGGTTTGCGGGTGGGAGGGGTGGCCACTCGCCGACCCATACATATTTTTTTTAATATAATATAATATAGTGGGATTGGTTGGTTGGATTTAATCGCTGGTCAATCGACCCTATTTTTCCTCTTTTTGTTTTATTTCAAACAAATTGTAAAAAATAATTTGATTGTTTTTTGGGGTTTACTGGATAGATTAAGTAGGCAACGAATTCTCCCTTTCCGACCACCAGATTCTGTGCGCTAACCCTCTACCAAATTGTTGCCTCATTAGTGACTACCACTTAGCCTAGTTTGACCAAAACTTTGGCCGTGAATATATTGAGCATACGAACTTGGATTTGAGTGTCATTCACTTTGTTAGAATTAGAATGTCGAACACTATGATATGGTATTTTTTTCATTTCAATTCAATGAATTTTATTTTTGAGCTATTCTGAGCCACTTCTGAGTTTTGAGCATTTCTGGAGCCACCTGGATCATTCCTCCCTGTTGAGGAGATTTTGGTCCTCGAAAAGCATGCACACAACCTGCATACTGCATGTGTCCTTGTCAAGCCACACTTTAGACATTTGCATTACATTCAAATATGGTACATTCCTTGTAATCACATACAAAACTACATGACTGAAACAACCCCATACTTGCCAAGAATTTATAACACACACTCTCTGGTCAATTTTACATCATAATAGAAATCAATACCCTAGCTATCAACAGAAGGCCAAAAACATCATTGTTTCCTTAATAAGTGATAGAGAAAACATCATCACTTTTAGAATTATTGATAACACATGATTTACAAAATGTGGCCATGACAAGCTATCATATCTAGTAAAACCATATCTTACTTAACAAAGTGGACCACTAGGAATGTGGTGGACTCGCTTGTTGGACATATTCACCAGCTTGTTTGTTTAACTGTGCTTTTTGGGAATGGAGTATGTGACACTCAACTCTTTGGTGTCCATCCTCGTTGTAGTAACTACAATGATTCTTTCTCCTCCAAACTTTCTGGATCGTCTTGGAATGCTTATTCCTGGTGTGCCTATTATAAGTTCCCATGGAACCCTCACTATCACTGGGATGTGATGAAATGTTCTAATCATCTGTCATTGGTTGGTCACTGGTTGTCTTAGAGCATTCCCCAACCTCTTTTCTAATATATCCAAGCCCTGCATAATGAGGCAACTCCTCCACTTTGATGGGATTCACAATGTCTTGACCATTAATGCTGAGGCCCTTCCCTTAATACCCCATCTTCGTCAATAATTTTGATCCAATTCCTGTAGTATGTTTCTCAAAAGTAGCGAAATCATCATCATGAAAAGTACATGAAATTGAAGAATCACTTTTTACCTCAGGCTTGTTATGCTACAACTTTTCTAAGGCCTCCTCCTTTGCTTGTAACTAATGCTGCAAAATTTGTTTCTCCTCCTCTTCTTCTTGTAGGAGCCCCTTAGTTCAACATTCTCTGCTTGAATTCTTTGGTTGACCTCTTCGATTTCTTTCCGCCATGCCACATTTGGTGCCCTTTTCAATTTTGGCACAACATCTGCTGAAATCTTTGTCTCATTGCCTAAATCAGAACCCAAGTCGATAGTGTTGAGCTATGCAATAGGTATGTATTTACTCTTGATTATTATCCTTTTCCTCCTTTCGTATCCATCTTATGCCATAATATAGTAACAAATTGATAGGATTTTGATAAGGAATGAATAAAACAACTCTTGATATGATTTGACCATCCAAAATAACTCTCGTTAGTTTTTATGTAGAAAAATAATAGAAGGAACAATTGTTGTTCACAAGTCGGAACAACAAAAGCTAATCGAGGAAAATGAGATGCATCGGGTGCGGTCGAACCAAAGGAACCAGTCAAGGAGATCAGCGTGAGATAGAAGAATTGTTTGAAGATAGCATGTAGTTGTGAATCCCTCAAGATCTCCTGATCTTGAGGGATCACATTTATCTTTTCTTTCTAACTATAAAAGAGAAGACCGAATAGGGATCTCTTGTATTTTTACTTGGATTGTAATTTTAATTTATAGATGGTGATTATGAGAAATAAGATCATGTTGTAATGATAAGTGACTTTGATGATTAATATAAAAATTGCGTTGTTTTTCGTTTGTATCTTCTGCAATTGTTAAGTAGTGTTCGCTGGTGGCTAGGGCCCGGTCTCTGGTGGAACTTACTACTGTTCCCTGTTTTATGCATTTTTCATTTCCTGCAAGTTATTGTGCTTTACAGCTTTTCAGTTGATGTATTTTCATTGAATCAAATTTCTGGTATTCATTTCATTAATGCACAATCATAGTTGGTTTTATTTAATTGATGTCGTGGATTGAATTAGTTATCGGTTAAAGAATCATTTCCAGTTAGTTGTAGAATAGAGCACGATTGATTAAATGATTTCCTTTTACCCAATAGTTTAAGTATAGCTGAAAGATCTCAATTAACACTACAGTTCTCTCGGTTGATTGTCATTTCAATTTGGTTGATTAAGATTGAATTGCGGTATTGTTTGAGATAGAGTCATGATGCTTAGATGAGTTATTTCGTTTAGAGTTACAAGCTTGATATTTATGATTGCATCCGTTTACTCTTATATTGAATTTCATAGCTTAGTTTAAAACATTACTCTCTAGATTTATAGCTTGCACATATTGTGTACACTCTTGGAATAAAAAGACTTATCTAGGTTGATAATTAACGTGAGGCAATTAGGAGTTTGAAGACACCTTTTAGCACCCAAAATTTTGGCACCATTGTCGGGGAGAGTGTTGCCATTTTACAAAGAGTGATGTCTGTCTGTTGATATAGAATTGGGTATTAAAAATTGGAGGTAAGAACCTGCATACCGAGTGAGTAAAATGCTCACTCCTCTGCCTGCTTTCCAACAAAATTGCGTAGGAAGTTAAGATAGAAATGAATGTTTGTATTTTTGTGTGAATGACTAATAAGAAAAGACCAAAAAAAGATGTAATTCCTCCCCCCAAACCTGAAAAATCCAAGGGACTAGTGACCCTTGGATGATCAACCTTCATTAACGAAATCATAAGAAAAGTTGAGTCTCAGTCATTAGTAGGACCCTGAACTATTATTACCAGACACCCTACTATTTCCCTTCAGGTCATAGGATCACCGTCTGTAGCTAATGCTAAGATTCATAGTAAGATTGAAGGGTCTGAACAAGTTTTCAAGATATTGAAAATTCACAACCACGCCCTTCACAAGAAGGGAATTCTTGCAATCTTTGTGAATGAGAAGGAGAAACAGGTAATCCTAAAATTAAATCATCAGAACCTACATCTCCTAAAGTAGTGATTGAACAGAGGACACCCAGTGTTCTGGATCAAGGTAGTGCTGTTAAAATCATTCTAGCCTCTTTTGGACATCCTAGGAACAACTCTATAGCTCTAGAGATCCCTGAAGAATATTGGCATATTTTTGACCAAATGGCCAATAATTAGTAATAGCCTCAGACATCTACCTTACAATACCCTATTGTAGACACAACTATCAATGCCCCCATGAAATTTATTCCATTATAGAATATTCCTACCTTTCATGGGGTAACCTCAGAAGACCCTGATGCATTCCTTTTCGAATTCGATGTCTTATGTAGGGGTTATGATTACACCACTGACACCCAGAAGCTGAAACTGTTCCCCTCTACTCTGAAGGGAGCAACCCTGCGTTGGTTTATGGGACTTGGTGGAGGTACCATCAATGATTGGGAAAATATGAAAACATCCTTCCTTAAAAAATACCAAGATTATTTCCAAACTAGAGAACTAAAATACGAAATCTTTCAAATGGTAGCTAATCCTAACGAGACTTTGGAAGAATATGTGGAGCATTTCCAATATAATCTGCAAAGATCTCCTTATGCAAATCTGCCTAATAATGTTCTAAAAACCACAATGATTAAAGGTCTGAAAGACCAATGGGTAGAAACACTAAATATTTATCAAGAACATTATGACAATATTATAGACTTGTGCATTAGGTGCTCTAGGGGCAGTACAAGGTTGAAACCAGCTGGACATGATGTGATCACTAGAGACAACAAAGCCTTAGGAGGAATCATTACAAGAGTCCAAATCGGTAATCTATTGGAGGATTTCAAGACTGATATCCTGGGAACCCTGACGACACAATCGGATATGATGCAAGGTAAACGAAAGCAGGCTGAAGCAAAACATAACTTGACTATTTTCTGTCCCCATTACAGAAAAAAACACAGTTATAAAGAATTCCCGCTAGATACAATACAGGCGTGTGCCATATGTACCAAGGAGCATGCCACAGAAAGTTTCCCATCGCTCCTAGGATTAAAAGCAGTCTTCAGGGAAGCGGAAGAAGAAGTAGAACTAGTATATCTGCTAAACTAGTGTCGTCAATGGCAAGCACGTCGGACAGGTATGCCTACCGATCCATCTTCGTTCTCTCCTCCCTCACAATGTAATTCTCAACAATATTCAGGGGTAGCATGGCAGAACTAGCCACCTTTTTCTACTTGGCCAGGTTAAACATTTGATATGCCACCATGGCCCAACCAGTCAAATCCATACAATAATTGGTCAAATCCCTCTTACCCTCCACCATTCTAGCAAAACAATCCCTATCCATCCCAATGGTCCCCTTCCACCTCACAAAATCAGAACTGGAAATCAAACTAGCAAAGATCCACGATCCAGCCTATGGGGACAATTCCTCTATCTCAACCTACTTTACCAGCACCTTATACATTGTATTAGAACCCTCAATCTAATATAGGACCACAACTCCTAGCCCAACACAACCCAAATCCCACAACATACCGATCCAGTTAGTGCAAATCATTGAAGGTCTAGACCCTGAAGCAGAGTTGAGAGAGTGTAATGAACTCAAGTTAAGATCTAGATGCATAATCGCTCCAGATGAATATAAAAACCTGCAACTTGAAGAACCACACCGAAATAAGCCTTTGACTGTAAACGATCAACAAGGGGAAGATACAGTCAGGCAAAAAACTCCCGAATAGATCATAACTACCATTCCTAGAAAGATTAATGATACCACACCCAATTGAACATCCTGACTTTGATCTTCTGGTTGAACTCAAGAATGTATGTATAAAAATACCCCTCCTCCAAGCTATTCAAGACATTCCAATATATGCCAAAACTATTAAAGAATTGTGTATAAAGAAGTCTATGAGGCAAACAAAAATAACCCCAACTGTCCATGTTGTCGAAACGTTGTTTGATTTATTACTAGGTAAAGAGACACTTGTAAAATATGAAGACCTGGGAAACCCCATTGTCACAGTACAAATAAATGGCTGTTCTTTTCCCAATGCTTTAGTTGATTTAGGGGCAACCATTAACATTCTCACAACAACAACTTGCGAAATACTTGGCATCACATCCTTGTAACTAACAACTACCTTGCTGGAACTTGCTAACTGCTCAGTCATTAGGCGAGAAGGAACATTATTGGATGTGATGGTTTTTGTAGACACTTGGGAATATCCGGAAGATTTTTTTGATTATTAACCCTAGGAACTGGTTAGATGGACATCCTTTAATTTTAGGAAGGCCTTGGTTAGCAACCGCTGATGCTTATATTAGCAGCTAGACAGGCAGTATGAGCATAACTGATCCGAATTAGATCCTAAATCGCTCTAAGTTTTCATGACTGTTTCAAATTATGCTAAAAGATTCAAGTCCTAGAAAAGATCGAAGCTATCAGAAGGAATCCTCGTAACAATTGTAGTTGTGGCCATAGCAGAGCAATGAGGACCCTTGGTCAAGTGCGCAGACTGTTGGCGTGCAATGGTATAAAACTGGCGAAACCATAGGCTAATTTGGGAAACATAGGTGGATTCTAATACGCAATTGCAGGGCATCCCCATTAGTGAAGGAAAGCCCCGAAACGCTCGAACCCAAAAACACTATAGAAATCGAAAAGTAACTGTTTCGGTTCTATAGCGCGGGATTCCCCAAAACCGACAGGATATTGGAAGGCTTTGAGGTGGTAAGTAGTTTTGACTGAGTTCTACCCGATGCCACACATCGAGCGACATGCGTCCGACGGAAGAGAGAGAAAATCGCCCGCATTGGATGGGTAAACATCGTGTGACTTATTCGCCTGATATGAAGGAAAACCGTAGGATCTGGGGGGTCCGACAGAGATGTGTCCCGATGACTGACTGGATTTGACAGGTGAAAAAGCAAGATGATAGGGATTTGACGTCTGATGAGGATGATGAGTTGGCAAACGATTCGTGTTTGTGGGCGATATTGAAGCAAACAAATTTAATGGCCATTCGAATAATCTGACACCCAGTTCTTTAGAAAACAGGAGGCCACCTCCCTGCAAGACGTTACCTAGTGATGATGACACAGAGCAGAGGAATTCAAACAGACAAAGAAAAGGAAACCAGAAGGCCGGGAAGCGGAAACGAACAGTCAAAAGAACAGATTGGCTTTAAAGCCATAAACTGACAGAAGCAGAGAGGGAAACATAAAAAGAGGCAACACACAGAGACATAGAAAGCTAATA
>APFE030112856.1:0-45038 GCA_000404065.3 Pinus taeda
GGTAAGTGGTTTCGAGGGGGGGGGGCTCTGAACACCGCGGGAGGCCAGTGCAGCGCGGGGGTACGGCGGAAATACCGCCAATCCCCTGGACGCAAAAGGTCGGGCGATTTCTACATAAAAATGACTGCCCAACGTTGGATGGGCGGGGTCGGTGATTGGGCGGTGGGCGGTGAACCTAATGTGACGACGTATTAATCAGAGGGGGACCCGCCCGTTTATTTAATATATTTAAATAAATTAAGCGCGGGTGGGGGGGGAAGGGTAAAAAACATTAGAATTTAGGTTTATGGGTTAATTAGCACCCACTTTATAATGTTTTAATTAAAAAACGTTATAATAGATGTGTTTTGGGTGGAAAGAAGAGGTAAAGGGGTTAATCAGGGCGGGGCTTTGGAATTTTTTGATATTTAACCATAGTTTTTTGATAAAAATGATAGTTTAGGGACAAAGGGGTTAATACCAACCCCTGATAGGTTAATATTTCCAAAGGGAGGGTTATATAGCTATAGTGCTAGGCGGAGGGTATTTATACATGTTTTTTGGGAACTTTTCATAGATCCTAATAGGATTAGGGAAGGGGGGTAGTTGGGGAGCTAAATAGTACATTAGTGGTTAATATGACTTTGTGAGGGTGAGTGAAAGGGTAAAGCTAAGTTCTAAGAAGTAAAACTTAGGAATTGAAGATAAATGAAATGATAAGAAATATTTTTTACACAAAAAATGTGGCTTCTTTTCTTGATTAAACTTCATGGTTTGACCCAGTAGCTTGTCATGAAGTGAAGTGGAACTGGACACCTGAGCAAATCTCAAGGTCCTTGGGGGTGTTAGTGAATGATGTTTGGGGGAAAATAGGGGAAATTAGACATGCTTCCAATGTTTTGTCCTCCACTCTCTGCTTTGATGCCAATACCCTGAGTGGCATGAGTTTTTGCACTTAATCAGCCAATTGGTGATGGCCCTCCATTTCTACAACCTTGCACTACTTACCCATCCTAGTAGTCCTAACATTTTTTCTTCATTTGAAGTGGGTGCACTTGAATTAGCAAACCCTGATTGTCCTCTTTTTCTTTCGACTGCCCTCCTATCTAAAAATGTACCCTTATTTTTTCCAAGGACCCAGATTAAGCAGTTGGGCACCATTATTTCTCTACCTAGCTAGTTATCTGCCAAGCTTGAGCTATTTGGACAGGAAACATTCTCTATTCTGCAACAAGCAATTTAAACATGGCATGGTCCAGTTTAGACTATTGGGCCATCCATCAAGTATGAGTAGCAATAGTTTTTGCAGAGTCTGCCGAAAAGATAGTAGTGGCATTTTGATTGGCCACTTTCCTGGTCTTTAGTTTGGGGTTCATTTTCACTTTTCTCTTGACCCTTTGATTTTCTTGCCTTTTGATTATTCTTTTAAGGCATACCCTCTTTTCATTTTTTAATTTTCATAGCATGTACACAAAATATGGAACCTTTGTAGCCTGCAATGATGAACATATTTAGCCCTTCCACTGTTAATCATGAAAGATGAAACCTATTGGTATAGGAACTTAACAGGTTCATCCCAGGTAACTTGCTTAGACTTAGATAGGGAAGGAAACCATCTGTGAAACCATGTATTTTTTAAATAGGTCTTGATTATATATGTTTTCTTACATAATGTGGTCTTTCTGAATCCAAATGTCTTCCTATAGGTCGTGCTCCAATGTGCTTTTTCCTACCTCGTGTGTTTTCATCTAACGCAGCCCTCGCCTGATTAAAACCACTTTGTTCAAGCTACTTGAGAAAAATAATAAATGGAGATTATTGAATATGACTCTTACATGGAATTGAATGGTTAATACTCTCAAACCAAGAGAGTTACATTATAAGCTCATCATGTTAGTTTATAAACTCAGCATCACTTGGATTCTAGGTCACTAAGGCTAATAAGAAACATCCAACTACTAGATTCTATTCGCAAAATGTGGGGACTAAAAGAATTATAATAAAATTGGAATAAAATTTAATTTACCTATTGAACTTCCACAAACAGTCTATAAAATGATAACACTCAAAAACCCAAAATTTTCTTTTAAGTTTAATCATTAGAAGGTTTCTAAATGAGAGAATGAGAATAGTTTTTCAGTGAATTTTCCACCATATTTGAGATCACCTTGTAGACTATATTACAAAACAATTTTCCTAAAGCCATCCAGGAAGTTAACATTTTTTATCTTTCGATTCTTGGAATAAAAGGCATTGTCAAAATCTCTGAGGAATCTCCCATATATTCTTGATTCTTCCACCACTCTCCAGGACCCCCCTTGATGATGTCACATCATTCCTAGAAAATATAAGTCCAGAACCCAACCAAAACAAGAGCTTTGTTCTTCTTCGTTGAGAAAGGTACTAACTAAACTTCTTCTAATTTCAATTCCTCTTGCTCTTCTTCCGAATAAATTAATCTTTCTACTTTTTTTCTGATCCTTAAAGAGTCTTCCATTTGAGAGTAAGAGGCATTTCATCTTATTGACTAGTCTATTTGTAATGAAAAAATTGAGTGTTCTTATCTCCTTTCTTCAACTAGGGTTACCCTATATTTACACTTTGAGAGAATCTGCTCTTGTTTGTGCACTTTGTCGATGTCCTCAGATTCAAGCCTTTGAGAAGGTCCTTTGGCAATCCTTAGCCTGAATGTATATTTTCAATTCATCCGTATTTTTTTCCTATGGCATCTCTATTGTTAAAAATGCCACCAGAAGCTTCTCTATGTCAATGAATCATTTTTTCCTTCATAAGTTCAAGTCTTTGAGCCATGAGAAACATTTCCAAAATAAATATGTTTATTCCACCATTACTCTATTATGTATTTCAAGTTAGGATGAAATATCTAAATGTTTACAAATATCAAAGGAAAAAATTTGGAAGCTAGATGTACCCAAATTTCCTAATACTAGTTTATCTTTAGATTTAGAAATCCTGGGGATTAGGATTAAGAAAAAGGTTACCTGGAAACCACTGAGAATTTTCAAGAAATCTCTACGTCCCTTCTGCATTGTGGTTCCTCTCCACCTTTTAGTTAGCCTAAGTGAAGCGATCCCTCATAGGAGTTGTATGCCAAACACGATCAATTGAAATGAAGTCCACAAACACTAGGTTGGGTGAATTGAATCCTAAGCATATATTTTTCTTTCAATGTATAAGAGTTGCATTGATTTCTCTATGAACAACCATTTTTCTTCCTACAAATGGATTGAAACACTTCCAGTAATTCCCAACATCTCTTCTTCAGAATCAGATCAGTAGCATTGTAGACATCTTGTACAAATAAAATATACAATGGCCACATAATTATGGACTCTATCATGAATCCAAAATTGAGAATTGAAAATGTAATAAATATTCATCTTTGTAGCATCCCACAAAATAGAAAATATTGAACCCAGCTCTGCCCACTTCTTCAAACTTGGTTGTTGTTTTAGCCTTTCATCACTTCATTGCATTTCTCGATCCAAGTTAGTTCGTATGTCACTGTTGCCTCCTATTTATTGCTAGATTTGACTTGAACTATTTCATTCCTCTTTTCCTGATAGAGAATTGCAAATCCAATCTATAAAGCTACAAAATCCAATGGATTCTTGCCCAAGGCTTCTATGGTTTTCCCAGCAGAAGCTTCCTTGGGCTCTATCATGTAAGGCGTTTTAGGCTTCTTTGGCATGTACAGCGGATTCGATTCCTACACAAAAGACACAACCCTCTCAAATTGCAGAAACCAAGATAGAATGAATTCAATAAAAATATCCTCACCATTGGCATTCACCGAATGAGAATGTCTAGGTTCATCTAACTATTTTCTTGCATGACACAAAAGATGAGAGGGATACCCATATGCTACAAAAGTCAAGACATGATGGGTTATTTACTTTGAAATTCAATACAAGAAGGGCATGAGAGGGTTTTTATTTTGAAATTAAATAAAATAAGGGCATAAATAATCCTCCAGCTCAGATTTCTTATCTATGCTATCTGAATCCCCAAGTCTTAACACTAACAAAATCGGCAACAACTCTACATTGTCTATTTGAATCTTTTTCTGAGCATGGCCATTTCATGTCTTTGGCACCTCTCATCACTCGAAACGACACCCATGCTTGACAGATGCACAACTGCTTTCTTTTTACTACACTTCTTACTAGAAGATCATACCCCAATATTACACGAGATGTCAGTTTTGCAACATGATCTCTCGCTTTCGCAATAGAGGGTGAAGAAATTATTTGTAAAATAGAACAAAGAAAAACCACATATTTAATTCACTCATATATGTTTCAAGAAAAGAATTGATAAAGAAAAAGGGAAAATGTGCAGAGAAAACCAAATTTGAAGTTGTGAATAATAATATGATTAGTGACTGATGCGACAACGTGAGTGATATCTTGGAGAGTCTTCCGAGGCTTCATTGAATGGGGTAATTGCAATACAAAACCCAAACTGAAAGGAGTGAGTGATGTCTTCAAGAGGCTTCCGAGGCTTCATTGAATGGGGTAATCGTAGTACAGAACCTGAACAGGAAGAATAAGAGGAGAATGGGGAATGTTCTCTTTAGAAGAAGAGAAGAAGAATTAGTGCCTGCAAGCTCGAAAATTGTTCCTGCAACCTATTCATCCTTGAAACCCCTTGGGATGTGCTTGAGCAAATGAAGAATTCTTGAAATGACCTGGTTAACTGAATAAATAATAGTTTGGGGGATAATGGTGAGATCCAAAGGTTGATGATATTTTAATCGTCTAACAAGCCATCTGACGGTAGAGACCAGATCCATGTATCACAAGAGGATAGTGAGTCTCAGAGGGGAATGCCTTACAACATAATTAAATTGTAAAAGCTAGTAGAACCATATTAATCTTTTTAATGTGGTTGATATAGCTAAAGGGCTTCATAAACATAACCAAAAAAAATATTACAACACTAAGAATGTCTTCCTAATGCACATATTTACTTGATTAACCATGTATAAAAAGATTTGTGGTTGGGGAGTCAAATGGTACAAATCAAATTTTTTAAATTTATTAAAAATAATGGATGGATTTCTAAATAAAATTTTCTTATATATAAATGAATGTTATAAATAACAATGAGGAACTTATCATGGAGGAACTTATAAGAATTGGAATAAATCAAATCACTAGAAAATTGGTTTTGGGGGAGCCACTTGGCGAACCTAACTTTTTTAATTTTATTCAAAGTCAATGCAACCTAACAAACTCTTTAATACACTAAAGTTGATGATAAACATTAAGACTAACCATAAGTCAACAAATATTTTATTTTTGTTGTTGTTTTTTGAGAGTCATTTTCAAATATAAAAATGAATTTCGTTATACAATTTTAGAATATTACATTTTAATTGTGTTGGAACATTTTTATTATTATAATTAAGCTATAGTTTGATAACATAGTGTTGTGGGATAAGATTAATTTATAGTTTAAAATAGTATAATAATAATAATAATAATAATAATAAATATTGGTTTTGTGTAATTACTAGTACAACCACATTAAAAGTATTAATGTTGTTGTTATAGCCAAAGGCTTCATAAATATAACAAAAAAAAAAACTATTGAAACACGGAGAATGCCTTCATTGACCTTATGAACCATATATAAAAAGGTTATGTGTCAACTTTTACTTGAGAAAAACAAAATAATTACACATATTATGATAAAATAGACCATTTTGCTAAATAAAATTTGCTTATATATAAATGAATGTTATAAATAACGACGAGGAAATTATCATGGAGGAACTTATTAGAATTGGAATAATCTCCAATTTCTAAGAAATTGGTGGGCAGAAAGCCACTTGACATGAATATAATTTTTAAATTTATTAAAAGTAATGGACTATTTTGTTAAATAAAAATCGCTTATATATAAATTAATGTTATAACTAATAATAAGGAACTTATCATGGAGGGGCTTATTAGATTTGAAATAATCTCAGATCCCTAAGAAATTGGTGGGTGGGGAGCCACTTTACCCAAATCTAATTTTTGAAATTTATGAAAAGTCAATGCAACCCAACAAACTCTAACAAACTACAACATTAAGACTATGTATATGCTGAGTATATTCCCTTGAGAATCAATCTAAGTGGTCAAATAAAAAAGATAAAAAAAAGTGAAAATAAAGTAATTCAAACTAAAAGCAAAAATACTAATATTAAGGAAGATATATTATTTTTTTAATATTAAATATGAACCATATTGCAAGATATATTATTTTTTAATATTTAATATGAATCACATTGCAAGTAAAAATAATATAATTCATTTTATATATAATTCATTCTATAGTTAAAATAAAAATATATTAATTAAAAAAATGTAGTAAGTTATAAACAAAATATTTCAATGTCTAGTTTTATATCAAGTTTATGTAACGAAAAAACAAATAAATTTTTAAAATTGGTTTATTGTTATATAACAAAAATATTGGTTGATTAATCTAATTATATAAACAAATGTTTGATTTAAAATTGATTTATAATATAACATAATATTATTATATTACATTATAAACCATATTATATAAATGAGAGTTGATATTTTCATTTATGTCAAGATAAAGGAGAGTTATATTAGGAAAAAAATTGTAATATTAAAATAGAAATAGATAAAACAATATAATATTTAATTATACTTGAGTAGGTAATATATGTGTCTATTTTGAAATATTATTTATAATATAATATTATAAACTATAGTAAGTATTGACGGATGATGATGGTGATGGTTGGTGGTGGTGGTGGCGGCGTGGTGGTGGGTGGTGGCGGTGGCGGTGGGTAATGGTGGTCCACTAAGACCAATACTGTAAATAGAAATATATATAAATGAGAAATATATATGACTTACATTTTGGTAAATAGTAATATAACTCTTATCTTATACTATAATATTGTAATCTTATATTTTATTATAAATTGTATTAAAAAATAAACATTGATCTATATAATTACAAGTAATACTCATCCAAATATAATTGGCCAGAGTATAGAGTAGATGTGTAGGTGTAATGTAAGTATGTAAACAATTATAAATGTGTGCTTAATTAAAAAATAAAAAAATGTATCAAAATTAAATTAATAAAAATAATAAAATTCAATTTGTTATATTTTGATTTTGTTATTAACTTGTGAGTATGATTTATTGCAATACCATGGCCAATACCATGGCTTATCAATATGGCATGCCCAAAAACCATAACTTATTTCACAACTAAAATATTTTAAAACAATATGACAAGATTATTAACCATGGATATTCACCCCCACTTTACTGTGGATACTTTAAACTTGTAAAAACTAGTACAACAACATTAATATTTTTAATGTGGTTGATATAGCTGAAGGCTTCATAAACATAATGAAAAAAATTATTACAACATGAAGAATGTATTACTAATGCACACATTTACTTGATTAACCATGTATAAAAAGGTTATGGTTCAACTTTAACTTAATAAAAAAAGGAATAATAAATGAATTTTATAAATAATAATTAACAAGTTATCAATAATCAATGTTCAACACGAAGACGGAGTGTGACTAGGGTTTCAACCTGCAAAATTTTGACATCTCTGCAGAAACCCTTAATGGAGGAAATCATTGCAATCTCATCATAATGATCACGCCTTCTGACTGGGGACATGAGTCATCTGAAAAGGGGGGAAGAGATCCCATCCTACCAAAACGTAGTAGCATGGAAAACGAGTTCGCATGGAGTGGCAGTAGGAAACCATAACGGTAATGGTAAATGACCCCCTATCCTGGGATCTCGGTGGCAAGCAGACTTGAGAGGATAGTGCCTACCACGTGGCACTAAGAAACCCAGATTCGTCATCTCCAATAACAAGTTGGAGGAATAAAGGAAGACATGAAGGACCAAGCCCTCATCTACAAATTTATTAGAGTCTGGCAGATAGAAAAGGACCTGATCAAATGGATCCAACTCAAATGGAAGCTGAAGGGCCATATCAACCTTAAAATGGGAGCGAAAGGCTTCTTTATAGTCATGTTCTCCAACCTAGAAGACAAGGAAAGAGTGTTTGAGGATGGACCATACTTTTTCAACAATGCAGGACATTTTTTGAGACACTGGGAGGAATGTGACAACCCAAATCAAGAATAAATCCTTGATACTTTAGTGTGGGTACGACTATTTGCCTTACTAGCATATTTTTGGGACCCAAAAATCTTGGAGGGGATTGGCAACTCTATTGGAACCTTTGTCAAGGTTGAAAATTTCACGAGACGGGGAAGGTACACTTCTTTACACTAGGATCTGTGTCTACATGAATATCACAGAGCCACTACCAAATTTCATAGAGCTGGAATACCATGATGAGGTATGACAACAACCCCTAGATTACGAGTGCATACCTTTCAGATGTCGCCTATGCCATGAATATGGGCACCTATTCAGAGCCTGCCCACTAAACTAGAATGAGGCACATGAAGCATCTAAATTAGATGGGGAAATGAAGGCAAAAAAAGATGGCAAGGGTTTCCAGGATGTTCAAAGACGAATCTGGGGAACCCCAACCGAGTACAGAATGCAAAAGGGAAACATAACCACAATTGTTATAAAATCCTGCAAGAGGAAGTGGAGGGAGAGGAAATCCCTGACAATAAAATGGAAACGAAAAATAAACAAAATTCTCCTTCAGGGGGGAACAAGCCCAAGAGAAGGGTGAAAGAGGAACCTGAGGGGAAACAAACCCCCATGCAAGTGGCAGAACAAGTCCATATGGAGATTGATAGTCAGAAGGAAGATCTTTGTGTTGAATAATAAGTGATGAAACATCTACTGCATGAATGGAGGCATCTATATGGAGGATTCATCCTATAGGAACAAAAATAATTGTACAAAGAAAATTTTCAACAATACAAAGCTAAGCAGGGTACATCCATCATAGATCAACTAGAGAATTTAGCTCCCAAGCTAGCCAAGCCCAAGACCTTGGACCCCAAGGTAAAGGAGGAAATAAGCGAGGAAGGAGAACTCTAAACGATTCCGTTCAGATGGTAAGAGAGATGCTGGCAAAATTTGGAAGGGTGGTGCCACTATCAGAGGTATTACACCAACTCAACAAACCATTGAAATGATCAATACATCCTAGAATCTATAGAGCCTCAACAGTAGAGGAAAGATAAGGTGTCTTAAGGATAGATTAAAAATATACAAGCCAAGTATTATGATAATACACGAAATAAATATTACTGAGATAAAACTCAAGGAGTTCAACAAAAATTACAGACCCTAGTGCGAAGTAATCACTTTGGATGCCAATGGAAGTGCGAGAGGCCTTGTTATACTTTGGAATCTTGGAGAGATTATTTTTGAAGAGTGGATTAGTCTACTGAGGATATTTTCTGGAAAATTTTGACATATCAGATCCAGAGAGTGGGTTTTCCTAAGAGGGGTTTATGGGCCTCACATTCCAGGGGAAAAGGGGGTGTTCCTCCAGAATTTGACACAGCTAAGGAATTTGTACCTAGATGATCTATGGGTTGTAGGAGGTTACTTCAACATGATAACTTCACTAGTGGAAAATAAAGGGTATTAGGGGAAGAAAATAAGATATGGAAGCTTTCGGGGACCTTATAACGAAGTTGCATCTAGTGGACTTGCAGACGAATAATGGAGTTTATACTTGGAAAAATAGATGGGGAGGAAGCCACCAGATCACTTCATGACTAGACATATATCTGATATGAGATCAAACCATAAGTAGGGACATATTCATGGAGGCCGCAATTCTCCCTTGCATGGGCTATGACCACTGGTCGATAAGACTAGAGGTAGACTTGAAGCTAGAGCCCAAGAATCGACCATTCTGATTTCAGGCCTTTTGGTTAAGGGATCCAAAATTGTTAAAAATAATTGAAGACTAGTGGAGGAATAATGAAGAGAAAGGGAGAAATTCCAAGAACACCTTTCAGTTGAAACTGAAAGAACTCAAACATAAGATAAGGAAATGGAGCAAGGAAGAGTTGGGTATATTATGAAATACAAAAACCAGCTGACTAATAAAATGAAGGATGTGCAACAACAAATCATCCAGGAAGATCAGATAACCTAGTGAAAGAAGAAGGCCAACTAATTAAGGAAAGAGGAAAGAAGGAGGAGATATTATGGAAGCATAAATAAAGGGTTAATTGTTTGTGGGAAGGAGAATGAAATACTTCTTTCTTCCACAAAGCCATGATTCAACATAGGCAACATAATCATATCTACTCCTTAAAAGATATTAGGGGGAATTGAGTGATAAAACATGAGAATATGGAGAAGTTGTTGGTGGATCATTTCAAATATCTCCTCACTAAACCACCCGAGGACCACTTGGAAGCTATACAAAGGATCACATGAAATATTCCCCACCTCATCTCAAGAGGCCAAAATTTAGCCCTGATGTAAGAAGTCATGATGGAGGAGGTTGAAGAGGTAGTTAAAGGAATGCAGGACAATAAGGCCCTTGGCCAAGACTGTTTCATGGTGGAATTCTTCGAGGTAGTTTGGGGCTTCATGGGACAAGACATACTAAAGGTGGTGGAAGAGTTGCACTAAAATTGGAAGGTATAGCCTAGCATAAATGACACTTTTATTTCTCTTATTCCAAAATCCTCGATTTCTAAATATCCGCAAGGGTTTCGACACATTGCTTTATGCAATTTAATATATAAAATCATAGCCACTATGAGTGTAAAGCATCTCAAATCCCTTCCCCCAACCTCATATCACCTGAAAAAACTGGATTTGTGGAAGGAAGACATATCCTAGATGGATTTGTAGCTTCATAAGAAGTAGTGCACTCACTAAAGATGAGAAAAATCTCAAGGATGATTATTAAGTTGAAACTCTCTAAATTGTATGATCATATAAGTTGGGCATACTTAAATAGCATCCTCAAGGCCTTTGAGTTTGACCAGATATGGATAAACTATATTTCTTCTATGGTCTCCTCCCTAGGTTTCTCACTTCTTATTAATGGCTCCCCTTCTCCTACCTTCAACCACTCCCGAGGTCTCCATCAAGTGGACCCTATCGCCTCTTTTCTCTTTATTCCTATAGCAGAAGGAATGGGCCATCACATTAAGAATGAATTCTGAAAGTCTCATATCAAAGGACTGAGGCTATGGGGAAATGACCTACCCATCACCCATCAACAGTTCGTAGATGATATCATGTTATTTTTCAATGTTTCGTTGAGAGAATCCCGTTGATTAAAAGAGGTTTTGACACCTTCACGGAGGCATTCAGGACAATGATCGACAATGAAAAATCATGCATTTTCATCTTTAACACCCTAGGGGAATTTTTAGTCCTACCTTACTCAGATCCTTGGGTTTTGTATTGGATCTCTTCCATCTAAATATGTAGGAATGCCCTTATCAGTGAACTGCTTGAAGACCTCTTGTTGGAAATCCATGCTCCAAAAACTCAGTGGGAAACTCAACAGTTGGTTGTTTAGATTGCTCAACCTAGCAAGCATGACAGTTGTCCTCAAAGAATTACTTCAATCTATTTGGATTTATCAACTCTCAGGAATGGAAACCCCAAAAAAGGCTTGACTAAAATGATGGACATCTTTAAAAAGTTTCTATGGGGAGGTGCATAAGAAGTAAAGAAATGGGCATTGGTGTCATGGCCTAATCTTATAAAAAATAGATGGAAGGGGGCCTAGGTCTCAGGGACCCCTTTACTATGAACCAAGTAATGGGACCGAAGTTATGGTGGATGTGGATAGGAGGAGGGATGGACATCTGGAACCAAATATGGACACAAAAATAAAACATACCAGTGAGAAAGAAAGACATTCTCAAATATCGGGACCCCTCAAAAGTATCAGCGAACTGGAACTTGCCAGCCCAAAACAGGGACCTCATTCAACAACATGCTTTCTGGTAGATATGTAATGAAAAATGATCCTGTTTTGGTAGTATTCTTGGCAATAAAGACATCGATTGTTTGGAGGGTGATACTTAAGGGACATATTTATATACTCCAGTGATAGGAATCTCGATATGGTTGACCAATTTTGGAGTGAAGGACAGGAAGAGGAAGGGTGGAGGAGATGCAAGGGGTAATCAAGCTAGCCACGGGCACCCACATTGGAACAATGGAACCGAATGGACAAAGAACTTGAATCCAGAAAGTTAACCATCCTCAATGGCCCATATATTCTTAGATGGGGATGTGCCACCAAAGGCACCTTTACTATAAAATAGACATATGATTTACAGATGAGGAGTGATCTCGGAGGACAAAACTTGATTTGGAAAAAGATATGGAAGGGAGGGTGGTGGCTGAAGGTCACACACCTCTTATGGTTGGTAATTATAGTTCACAGTTTAACATTGGACCAGCTTCAAAGAAAGGGTTTTCATGGTCCTTCGTAGTTCTTGTTGTGTAAACAACACATCGAGGACCTTGAACAAATTATTAACTCTTGTCCATTTGCTGAACAAAAATGATGACATTTACAAGAAGTATTTGGAAGAAAGGAGTGGGATAACAAAATCATTCATGAAAAAATACTCCTCTAGAGAGCCATCATATTCTCCAGCCCTATGGTAAATAGAGCATCAGGTTTGGAAGTGGGATTAACTCCATGGTCCATATGGAAAGGGAGGAATCAACGAATCTTTAAGAACTAACCTCTTGCCTAAGAGAAATTCTAGGAATGAGTCATCCAAAACATCCAAGAAACAATCCTACCGGAACAATGACATGAGGAAGACTGGTAGGTACCTCCCCAGGAAGCATAAATTTTGTAGAGGCTGAATCTATTTCTAGCAATGATAGCCCACTCATATTGGAAGGAAATCAGGTTGGGAATGGCATCACTTGACCACTTCACATATCTGGTGGAGGGGTTCATAAAGTTGGGTTTTGATGGTACTTCAAAGGGAAATTCAGGGTCAGTCAGGCTGGGTGGTATTCTCAGGGACTCCCAAACCTACACTAGACTAATTTATGCTCACTACTATGGGTAAGCCAGTAATAATGAAACTGAATTTGAAGCTATCAAACAAGGCCCACAAATAACTATTCAGGTGGGATATAGAAATATCGTGGTGGAGGGTGACTCCAACCTGGTCATTAAGATGTTGAAAAAATTGAACCATGGTACCAAATGAGATAAGCTCAACCACAGTTGGAGAACTGCTAGACTAATCCAAGAAATAAGGGAGTTGATTCACAATTTTGACTACATAATGGCCAATCATGTTAGACGGGATGGTAACAAAGCAACAGACTTCCTAGACAACTAGGGATGTAGTCAGAAAAACAATAATGTGGAGAAAATATGGTGAATACAACCCTAGGACGAAGGTTACCGGATCATGGAAGAAATCATGGATCCAGATCAAAGAGGAAGCTTTCAGCATGGCCAACTAGTAGGCAAAACCCCCGATCGGGGTATGAGCCAGCGTATTACCTCATTAAGGCCATGCTAATGGTCTGTACCATGAGGTACATAACCACCATCCCCACATGCTGGAGGCAATGGGTGCGGTGGCCTTTGGCATGATGATGGACAAGGTATTAAGGAAAGGTGGAAATGAGAGGAGGGAAAGAGTTTTAGTATGTATTCAGCCTAGAGGGGAGTGTAGTGACCACTAGAATGATCGAGTGTAAGGGGACTAGAGAGATGGGCTAGTGCAGTAGCTCCATGAGTGACAGACAACCCACCGACTGCAAGCTAAGGAAACTAGGTATGTAATGAGCATCCTCTCTCGCCGTATTATGCTTCCCTATTTTTGGTTTCGTCTATGAGAGATGCAGGGAAAATTAGGGATGGGGTGTAGGGATAATAGGGGATGGGGGTCTGGGTTGGTGGAAATAGCCTGCAACTACCTTAGTAATTCGATGGGAACCCTAACCATATCGGTCTGTTTTGAGATTCTCCTATCCCATATGGGAATTATACTGGTAGTGGGTAGCGAACATAATGTAGGAGCATGTAGTTGCAATGTTGGAAAAGATCGAGGGTTTGGGTATTGGGATATTTTCTACCTATAAACCTACATTATGGGAGGAAAACTTTCTCTTTTGGCCATTCACAGTCGGGGAGCGGATTGCAAGGACCCGAGAATTGGGGAGAAGGAGGAGAGAAGTCATGGGCATGCAACTTGACAAGGAATTTAGACTGGGTATGTTAGAACTGAAAGGATCAAGGACAACTATTATGCTATGGGGCTTAGGGATGGTTGGCAGCCTATGTTGGGCACCCACGATGCTTTTCGTGCTTGTAGCAAAATGAAACTAAAACATGATGGCTTGGTGGCTGGAGGGTGGTTGGGCCACTATACCCGGGACTGGAGGGATAATGCATACATGAGCGACACTAGGGGGGGGCTTCAATTGTGGTATAAACACTCATGTACGGGGCATGGGCATGGTCTATCCATTTATATTTCCTGCGAAGAAGGGGGGAATGCAACTGCAAGCATCAGGGGGGTGTTGGAAGATGGAGGGATGGACCAACACAATTCTACCACCTGAAAACTTGAATTATGGAGTAGCACAATGAAGATCGATTGTTCAATTGAATGTATTGTCTGTAAAGTAGGTCTACCGAGTGCTAAACCCTCCCCGACACATAGAAAATCCAGGATTGATCAGGTAGAAGCTTGTAATCTGGCTAATCCACCAAGCACTACAAGAGATTTGGGTAGTGAGATCATGGCACGACCATCAAAGACTCAAGGGTGAGGTAAGAGGCCATGAGAGGCCAAGCATGACACAGAACCCAACTCTTCAGGTAGTCAATGAGGTCAGAAGTATATTGAGGGATTAATCAATTAAGCGGGAACCACTTACTGGGAAGGAACCAATGAAGAAGTTAGGAGACTGATAGAAGAATGGCAAGAAGACTTGAAAAGGGCACTTCAAAAGGGACTATAAATCTAAATCTCCTAGGAAAGGAATGGGATATAACGATGCTCCCTTTCTGGAGGCAAAAACAACCTTAGATGAAGGTGGGGATGTGTACTTGGCTTCTTCTTCAAATACACATGTAGATCATGAGGCATGGTTGATCTGCGAGTATGAGAAATATGATGGTGGTGATGTCTTCTTAGGGGATGACAGGAAGGCTAGAATAGTTGGTCATTGAAAATTCAAGTTGAAGTTGCAAGGTGGAAGGATTAGAACACTTCTGGGTGTTCTGCATATTCCTGTATTGGCCAAAAATATGATTTTTGTAAGCAAGATGGATGATGCAGGTGTAATAACAGTGTTCGAGAAATATACTAGCAACATGGTTCGAGGAGCACTGGTATTGATGTGGGGAGTTCGGATTGGAACTCTATACAAGCTTCAAGGTAGCACTATTATTTATGGGTGCAATAGTTCTATGGTTCCTAAAAGTGGAGCAAAAAATCTAGTGGTCTTTCGAGAAAACACCATGTTATGGCATCAAAGGCTTGGGCATATTGGAGATAAGGGATTTTGAATAATTCATGGTAATGGTATGGTATGAGTTGTGTCTAATATCTTTGTGCATTTTGATTTCTCTAAAAATTGTTCATATGGGAAGCATAACCAGGTGAATTTCCCCTCTGGTGGTAAGAGGGAGAAATAGATATTAGAGCTTATGCATAGTTATGTGTTTGGACTTGTGTCGGTTCCATCACTAGGAAATCTGTGTACTATGTATAATTTATATATGACTTCTCACAAAACACATGGATGTATTTTCTCAAGAAGAAATCTGAAGTCTTTGACAGGTTTAAACAATTTAAGGCTCTGGTGGAAACTAGAAAAAGAAGAAGATAAAGGTGTTGAGGACAGATAACGGTGGAGAATTTTGCAAGAAGGAATTTGAAGAATTATGTAAGAAGTGTGGTATAGCATGGTAGAAGACTACTCCATACACACCTGAGAAAAATGGATTTGTAGAAAGAATGAACAAGACTTTGGTTGAAAGGGAAAGAAGCATGCTTATTGGTGTCAAGTTAGGATAGGAATTCTCATCAGAGGTGGTGGAAATTGCATATTACATGGTCAACTGATCACCTTTATCAGCATTGGAGGATAAGACTCCACAAGAGGTATGGACTGGTAATAAACCTTCTTTTTCACATCTAAGGGTATTTGGATGTGATTCATATGTACATTTTCCAAAGGAGAAAAGAACAAAGTTGGAAACATGCATGTTTATTGTAGATTTTAACCCCATACAGAAATTACCTGCATACAAATTCTAAAACATAGAAAATAAATAATAGCAAGAGCATAACTCATAAAACAAATATAGATAGAGATTTTCCCCTGGATCCAAAAATCAGGACTACCAAATTGATTTTTCATTATATTCCTTTCAATGTTACAATACATATATATACATGCCCAAGGATCCAATACCATGGACCCAAAACCATCGTGCCCAAAACCATGTGTGAAAACCATGCACAAAACTATAGGTAGGTCCGCCTAACCTAATATAGGGTCCAAATTTTTTTTTTCACAAGGCACTGCCTCAGACCCCGTAGAGGGGGGCTAACTTCGCCCCTCAAACCCCCCGTACCAGGGGGGCTGCTGCCCCCCCTGCGACCCCCCCACTGCGCAGTCGGCACAATGAAGGGGGGGCTCCATTGCCCCTCTAACCAAATGGTAGCTAGTCGTGGAAATAATATAACACAACCTAACATTTATTGGGTATAAGGATGATTTAAAATGTTATAAGATTTGGAACCCAAAAGCAAGGAAGGTTGTGTATAATTGAGATGTGGTGTTTAGAGAGGTGAACTATTTTATTAAACATGATCTTACAAAAGGATCCTAGGAAGATAGAGTTTGAGCTAAAGGAGCAAGAATCATACTCTATGGAAAAGGAGGAATCAGAAGATGAAGAGCCACAAACTCTGACTATGAGAAGATCAGTTCAAGAAATAAGGAAACCAAAAATGTATAGTCCATTTACTTTCTATTCAAATTTTTCTTTATCTATTAATCATCATGATCCTAGAACTGTGAGGGAAGCAATATATTCATAGGATGAAAAATTTTGGAAAGAGGCCATGGTTGATGAAATGACATCTTTGCAAAAAAATGAGGTTTGTGATCTAGTGGACTTTCCAGTTGGAAGGAAACTCATTGGAAGAAAGTGGGTGTTCAAGAAAAAAGATGAATGCAAAAGGAAAGGTGTAGAAATAAAAATCTAGTTGGTAGCAAAAGGTTATTCCCAGGTGCCGGGAATTGATTTTGGTGATATTTTTTCTCCTGTAGCCAAGTTAGTTTCTATTATATTACTTTTATATCTTGTTGTTTCTTTTGATTTTGAGGTGGAGCAGATGGATTTGAAGGAAACATTTCTTCACAAGGATCTAGAAGAAGAGATCTACATGAAGAAACCTAAAGGCTTTGTGGTGAAGGGTAAGAAAGAACTAGTATGCAAGATAAAAAAAGTCTCTATGTGGGTTGAAACAGTCACTAAGGATGTGGTATCATAAATTTGATACATTTATACGGGGACTTGGCTTCAGTAGAGGCAAAGAAGATCACTGTAATTATCTTAAATTAATTAGTGACCGTGTTAACTATCTGGTCTTGTATGTGGATGATATGTTGCTGGTTGGAAATAACAAAGAAATTATACAGGATTTGAAGACCCAAGTTTCTTCCAAATTTGACATGAAAGATCTTGGTGCTGCAAACTGTATTTTGGGCATGGAAATTAAACATGATGAGGCAAAGAGGAAGATTTTGTTAAACCAAAGGAAGTATGTCAAGACAATACTGCAAAGGTTTAATATGCAAGATAGTAAACCAATGAAGGTTCCTATTCTTGTAGGTGTAAAGTTATCTGCTGAAGAGTGTCCCACGACACAATAAGAGGAAGAGGACATGTCACGTGTTCCATATGCAAGTGTATTTGGTAGCCTGATGTATGCAATGGTCTATACTAGACCATACGTTGCACGTGCAATGGGAGTATTGAGCAGGTTTATGTCAAAACCAAGAAAGGAGCATTGGAGAACACTGAAGCGGGTTTTTAGGTATTTGCGTGGCACTAGTGATTATGGTTTGTGTTACCAGGGAATACTAGGATTGGATAGAGTTTCATACATCCATGGCTTTGTTGATGTAGATTGGGCTAGAGATCTAGATCATAGAAGATCTACAAGTGGGTATGTGTTTAACCTATTTGTACGTGTAGTCAATTGGATGAGTAAGAGATAGTCTGTAGTGGTACTTTCAACTGTAGAGGCATAATACATGGCAGCCACTCATGCAAGCAAGGATGAAATTTGGTTGCAGAGATTGTGTTCTAGTATGGGGGTTGGTATAGCGAGTTATAAGGATAGACTGTGATAGCCAAAGTGCAATTTTCTTGGCAAAGAACACTGCTTATCATTCAAAGACAAATCACATTGATGTTCAGTATCACTTTTTGAGGGATATGGTTGAGGACAAAAGGGTGTTGTTGGTAAAGGTGGACACTTTGAAGAATAATGAAGAAGCATTGACAAAGTCTGTGAGCACTGAGAAGTTCTCTTGGTGTAGAGAAACAATGGGCATTGCGGGGTTCGATCAATGACTAAGCTCTTCTATGGCCCCCTATGGAAAGAAAACAACAAGTAGGAGAATGTTGGGTTGTGTTATATTCTTTCCACAACTACCGCATGTGTGGGTGGGGGTGGTAGGCGACCCTATACATTGTGGAGGGCACTTCCGGGGGCATCACAGTGGGGGAGGCTACACTCCTTGTTGAGGGGTATTTAGGGGGGCGGTAGCCCCCCTGCACAGGGTTTGGGGAAGTTACCTAGGAACTTTTTTTTGGATCCTGTATTAGGTTGGCAGACCTACCTATGGTTTTGTGCATGGATTTCACACATGGTTTTGGGCATGATTATTTTCTATCCATGGTATTTTGTAAATCTGGTCAAGGGAACTGCAATTATGTTCTAATCCAAGGCTAATGGATGCAGGTTTATGGATGATTTGACATGTATATATATGTATTATAACATTGAAAGGAGCACAATGAAAAATCAATCTGGTAGTCCCAGTTTCAGGATCCAGGAGAAATATGTGTTTATATGTGTTTTATGTTTTATGCTCTCACCATTGTTTATTTTCTCTTTTTACAATTCTTATGCAGGTAATTTTGGTACAAGGTTAAAACCTACAAAAATAAGAAAAATAGGAATACCGACCCTAGAGCTAGGGCATATTTCACTAGTAATCTTAGAATGGAATCATGTTGAGGGTGTTGGACCCATTGCTGGCTTAATGTGCCTTGACCCAAGTTCGATGTTAATTAGCCAAGGAAATACCTACACTACGGGCCCTTTCGGCACCAATTCGCAGAGTGGATTGAAGTCTCACCCAAAGTAGTATGGGGGGATGCAAGAACCAAGTCTCCGCACCCAGAGATGACAGTGATGTTGTTTTGTGCATTAACTCTGCCTTTGCACAGATCGATAAGCCTTTTAGGGCTTGTCAATATACTTCCTTTAATTGGCCTCTAGACCTTCGCGAAGGACTCTTATTGTGCTTCATGGACCCAAACAAGTGATTTATTTACTTATGCGTTTCTATAATTATTCTTACCTTTGTATTTACCCCGATTGGCCTAAGTATCTGATAACTTCAACATGCATTAAGCTATTCTTCGCGTAAACATATATTATTACTTGTGTTCATATAATAAAGTAAAACACATAGATTCGTGCACCAATATAGAATTAAATCATAAACCCAATATTCTTCATAACTTAATCGTATGCACTCATAATAGAAGTAAATAGATCAACACATGTAATTCCAGAATTATCCTCTTTATTAATGCTTCACATATTCCTTACAGACTCTAACCATCATGTGCACACAGCTGTAGAGGTCCATGCACTCAACTGTCGATTTCTACCCTAGGCCTCTGCGCACACAGCTACAGAGCCACTTTCCTACACTAAGATTCTTTGCTCTTAGCTCTTACTGACCCATTACATCAACATCAATTATGAAATATAATTTGGCTTAGACTCTTCTAAGACTTCCCTTTTTATACAATCCCATGGTCTGTACACCACGAGTAGATCTCCTAATATCGACATGACTTACATAAACAAGGGTGAAAACCATTTATGACACTTTACATCTTCACACTCCACGACCAAGAAATGTGGAGACTTTACACTTTTTATACAAAAACATGGGCTTTCTACCCCAAAACTTGGGCCTTTAACCCCAAAATTCACCCTAGGGGACATTGTCCCAACAGGCCCCCAATAGAAATAGGGTGACTCGCCCTCGAGTCAATGTGCTAGCGTAGAGATCTTGTTACGAAGACCTGCTAGATCCACTTGCACCACTGCAACTTCAGTGGTACACTGCATCACGGCCTGCTTGACCTGCTTTACCAGCTACTCCGTCACTGGTCCTATGCTATCTGCCTAGATCTTCTGCTGTACTACCTGCAGGCTAGCTAAATTTCCTTCAATGGTGGCAGTTAGCGCATGGGCCTCATTCAGCCAAGGCCCCAATCTAGGCTTGAGTACTACCTCTTTGTGTTGCACTACTTCTATATGTTCCTTCAGTTCCTTTTTCTTCCTGCAGTTTTTCCAATCTCTATGTGATGACGACGATGCATTCCATCGCTCTTGCTTCATCGTACTACTGCTTGGTAAGTACCTCCAACGACTGCTCAAAGACCACAATGCAATCCATCACCACATTATCTACTGTAGCAATTGCATCCTTGACAGTTGCCTCACGTTGTTCTTTGACCTCTGGTGGACTTGAAGGCTGGGCCTTCAACTCAAGCTCTGTAATCTTAAGGTTCTTCTCAAACTGAACCTCATCTAGCTTGGTCTTGGCATCATGCACAATTGCAACCAACTTCCAAATTTTGGCTTCCACCATCACTTCTTTGGGGGTGTGTAGTTCCGGAATGGTTATGCACACCTCTTCTACTACTGATGTTGTGTGATCATTCTTCTCCTACACCTTCTTCCATGTTTCTATCACGGATGTTTTCTCAACGAAAAATTGTTCGTTGTTAACCTTCTACTCCTTGATCACACTCAATGCACGCTACTCTTGGGCCCTCAACTCCACAATCACACCTGCTTGTAGTGTGTGAAGGAATTCTCTTGGGAGCGCTGCCACATTGAGACCAATGTTCCTTAATGCAACCCTGCGAGCCTCTATCTCCACACTTATGGATCCATTAGGTAGCGCAATGACTCGATGATTCATGGAGAAAACCATCTCCATTGCGCCACTGGTCCCAAATGCCACACTAGTCGATGCTACGCTTCCCTACCTTACACTGGCCTACATTTGAGTAGTTTGGATCTACTACTTGTGCAGGTCCATGTAAATGGCCACCAAGGCTTGTTTATTCTATTGCTCGAACTGCTGCAGTAGTTCCGCGGTCACATCCCTAACCTTATCCCTAATGTCATCTAAGTCACCTTCTATCAAGGTGATCGGGTCGAGCGATGACTTACTGGCCTTGGATTTCTTTCAAGGCCCTTCTCTTTCCTACTCCCCATTCTGCTTCACTCGGAAGGGAATGCTTTCCAAGTCTCCACCACCCTATTCAGATTACTGCTCATCCTCTGTCTATAGCGAAGGAGACTTCTAACTTCTATCAAACTCACACTCTTCCTCCTCTTTCTTCTCTTCTGCATGCTCATTAGCGGTGCACTCTACCTCATCTATGGAATTTTCCTCTGCTTCCTTTTTCCATCTTTCATTCATTTGCTGCATTTTCAACCAGGCCTCTTCCTTCTTCTGCTTTCCTGTGGACTTACTAGATCCAACGACCAAATCTGAGGCCATGTGCCATTCTGCTGGCGAACGATCGAGGACCGCTGCTATTGCATCATTCGTCATAAGGTATGAGAGATCATACAATTTCTATTCTACATCCTTCTATGCCTTGATGGAGATATAGTTGAAGTCCACCTGGAACTGCGCGTATCCTAACAACTAATCATAAATAGTTGGTGAAAGTTGTGTCTTGTGGTTGATGGTCGTGCAGATTCTTGCCTCCATGAAAACCCAAAAAATTTTACTCTCCTTGACCCACTCAGCATCCTTTGTGACCCATAGCAAAGCAAACTTCACTGCTTCTAGTAAATCTGATGCGATCAAAGGAAACTAGCTGCCCTCTAGTAGTTCCAGTGGACTAACACAATTGATAACAACAATCAAGAGTAATGAAACGTCTTGCTCTAGTCATGTGCTTCTCTACAATTCATGAGGAACTCACTGTAGAGGTAGAACGTCAAGTTAAATTGTACACCCTCTGTGCACTGGGCCGCTAATGAATCAATTGGTGTTGGCACCTCGTTTTCACGACACTTCCTCATTACCTTCCCAGCCAAGATCTAGGTGGCTACTTCACCGTGGGGTTGGTTATGCTTGAAATCGAATATTTGCGTGACTTCTTGACACGCTTAAACTTATCCTTTATTCTCTCAGTGAGGTTGTGCTCACCCAACTTTCCACCAAATGCCTTGGCTGGATTCAACCCTGAATGCGGTAGCAATGTGATCTTATGGATCAACATATCTATGATTAGTATTGGCTTCCCAACCACAAGCACCGTCGTGCACCAAACACAAGAATTGTTGATCATGATCAAATTTATGGGAGCACGGTTGTAATGCGGTACCCAGAGTAGATTCAAGAATCCTTCTTTCTCCACCCCTCTAATCCACTTCACCGGCACCAACGCAGTGACACCAAAATCTTTATAGAATATGTGTGTCATAAATGTATCAGTCGCCAGGTGGGTGAATCACTTAGTATTCGCCAAGTCCTAATCCTGTAACTTCAGATGTGGGACATGCGCGAAGCACGAACCTTCAAATGTGATTTGATCAGGTAGCAGAGGTGTATTAAGCAGAAATTTTCCCTCATCTAGGTCCCTCGGGACCTTCACCTTACCCCAGCATGGAGGGATGTATTCAGGTATCTTTGAGATAGGGTCTACTCCTTCGATATCAATATCCTTTGTTCCTTCATCTATGCCCTTGTTGGATTCTATATTTACCATATTTTCTTTCTCCTGCACGGTGGGCTTCTCTTTCTTCTGGTGCTTCCTTGGCAACTCACAGACCAACTCTGTCACCTTTTCTTTGTCTTTCTTCGTATTAGGCCCCTCTATTGTTGGCATAGGCCTCATCTTGGGTGACCTCGGTGCCTTTTGCACGTCTACGGGAACCTCTGTACGTATGACCTTAGGGGAAGCTTCCTGAGAGGTCATCGATTCTCCAGCACTTGCAGTTTCTGTGGGTACCGACATTAGACTATTAAGGGCCTCCTCAATTTCCTTAGTCAACCTGTCAAACACTGAATTGGCCACCAAAGCCTCAAAAATCCTAGGGTTCATGTGCAATGGATAACTCGACAAATCAACTCTCAGAATGCAAAGTGTTTTTCGTAGGGTGGCCACCTGTAATTTATAGAAAATTTGAATTCAAACCTGACCACTCCCCCCAAAATCCATTCATAAATGCTAGATTGGTAGAATATTTTCAAAGATATCACATTTAAATTCCATCTTAAGTGCTACCCCCCACCACCCCACTCCTCTTAGCCATTTACTTACTATCAAATCATGAAAAATGACCTTTATGGCTGCTCTACGCAATCTCTCCTCCTATAACGCAGCTCCCTTCGCGCTTATGCTGATGCTGTGACATTCATCCATCTCGCGCAATCCCCCATTCGTGCAACCCTACAACCCAGGCAATGTAGTTTATACTCATGTACCTCCTTTCAGTTGCCTAGAGCGCTAATAATGTTCTTCCATCATATAGTCATATGGCTAGATCCCTAGTGTATGGCTTCAATCAGCTTCCATTTACCTTTCGGGGAAATGGATATCCCTTCAATTTCACTAGTTGAATTGCCCCACCATTGGTAATATTTTTGATGACATATGGCCCCAGCCAATGCATCTGAAAATTTCCTAGAAATTTATCAAACTTGTTGTGATATAATAAAACTAAATCATTTACCTTGAAGGTGCACAGTTTGATGTGTCAATCGTGTCATGCCTTTTCACTCTCCTTCTGAACTTGTTGATGGAACCATCCAAAAACCTATCTCTTCAAGCTTTTTCAGTTGTGTGAGCCTTTCTTCTAGGGCTCTGCAATCTGCCATTGCTTTGAGCACCACTATGCATAGACTAGGTACAATATACTCCATTGGCATCACAACTTCTATGCCTAAACCAGCCTGAAGGGTGTCTATCTAGTTAGTTTCTTACAAGTAGTTCTGTAAGCCCATAGCACCGCAGCAACACGCACGTCCCAATCATTCCTTTGTTCATTGCAAATCATCATCAATGCATTCTCCAATATCTTATTAAATGCTTCGACCATCCCATTAGCCTGCGAGTGATATGGCATTATCTTTTCATGATAAACTTGGAATGCCTCTGTCAACGCGTTGATCATGTCATTAAGGAAATGTGTACCATGATTGCTCATCAAAATCTTCAGAAAACCAAACCTACTCAACACATATTCAAAGAGGAACTTCACTATTGTTGCCCCTGTATAGTCCTTCATGAGTTTTGTCTCCACCCATCTCGTCAAATACTCCGTCGCGGTGATGGCACTGATATTCTTTCTTAGAGGTTGAATCAGGCCTACAAAATCAATGGCCTATTTCTCCAATAGTTGTAATGACACTTGCGCATTCATAGGCATCTCATCCCTTCGTGATGGCCTACCCATCCTTTGACATGCATCGCATGCCTTATAGTAAACCTTGGAATCCTTATGTAGTTTTGGCCACCACAACCCAACAAGTAAAATATTTTGCGTTGTTTCTTTTCCTACATAATATCCTCCCACAAATCCTCCATGAGCTTTAGTGAGGATGTTGTTCCATTCAAACTCAAGTACATAACCTTGCAGAATTTCATCCGAGACCATTTTATATAAATTTCCCGCACTGACAGAAAATTCTGCCATGCACACCACCATCTCCTTCTTTTGTTGACTAGTATATCCTTCTCGAGCCATCCCCATCATCAGGAAGTGTATGATATCTGCAAAGTGATCATCAGCTACGCGCATTGCAAAGAGCTATGCGACAGATTATATAGTCCTGCATTCAATCATCATGGCTTCATAATGACTTTGAAATCATATTCCTGAAACAACAACAACCATTTGCATATCTTCCCCCCCAACACAAGCTTTCTAACCAAGTACTTCAATGTAGAATGGTATGTATACATCTTAAAGTGTTCACCTAGCATGTAGTGTTTGAAGTTATGGATCATGTACAGCATAGCCAAAAGTTCATGCTCTGTTGTTGAATAGTTCTTCTCGTCTTTAGAAACCTTTCTACTTGCAAATGCTATAGGGTGATCCAACTCTCCCTCACTGGCCTGTGTTATTACAGCCCCGAGCATAATACATGATCTGTCCACATGCACATGAAATTCCTTCTTCCAATATGAGAATACTAGGATCAATGCGGTGACCATGTTTTCCTTTAACACATCTAAGCTTCACTGACACTCTTCATTCGAATAGAATGCAACATCTTTCTTTAGTAGCTTCTCCATTGGTGCGGTAATCTGGGCATAAGTCTTGATGAACTTTCTATAGTATCCTGTATGCTCCAATGTTATGCGTAGCTATTTCACACATCTTGGAACCTTCGAATTAATGATAATTGCTATCTTAGCTTGGTCCACCATTAATCCTTGTTTGCACACCACATGGCCCATCCAGATTTCGAAAGGAACACTGAACAAACATTTCTTCAGATTGAGTGCGATCTGATACCTTCAGCGTGTATCCATCATCAAGGTTAGGTTAGCTACATGGAATTTCACCATCCCAAACATCATCCTATCATAAAAGTATACTTCCAGAAACTTGTGAATAAAGCCCTTGAATGCCATGATGACTACGCATGAAAATATCGCCAGTGCATTCTTCAGTCCAAAAGGAATTACAGTATATTGGAAGCATCCCCATTCAGTTGCGAAAGTCATCTTACTTCTATTCTCTGGCATGATCTTGATTTGATGGTACCCTGAGAACCCATCAATGAATGGTCTTAGAAAAGGATGATGCATGCAAGAATCATTCAACTTCCTGAGAACTATGCATATCCTTATTCCATCCTTCTTATTCTTTTCCTGAACTATTATTGGGCTCACCCAATTAGACTCTTCCACTAGTTCAATAATCCCTGCCACAATCATTTTATCCAACTCTAAGAAAACCCTTTCTTTATACTTTGGATTGAGGCGGTAAGTCATTTTCTTGATCGGCTTCGAGTCTGGTTTCAATGTGATTTTCATAACTCCTAGGTCCCCTATTATCCCCTTTAAGTTTGAGAAATTTGTATGAAACAAGTCTTGGTATTCAGGGAGAAACTCAATGAACTTGTCTACCATAGCATCATCCCATTAGTCCCCTATCTTTGCAAACTCTGACTCTGCCTCTATGTCGATGTTCACTTGTCTTGTTTTCAGTGGCGCGGTGATATCTAGTTTTTTTATATTAAGCCCCTTAACTTTGGAATGTTCCTTTGTTTTCAAGATATTAATGTTCCTTAGATCCCCATCTTCCTCTCCAGCAGTCACATTGTAGTACTCCAGCGTGTGGTGCAGCTAGGTGGTCCAATCCAGTTGAATCAAATCCAAGGGATCCTACGGTATTCTGAATATCATTGCTTTGATCTCTTGTAGCGCTTCATCAATGCACTCAAATCCATCTTCAAACCTGAATGTCATCAAGAATCCTTGTCTCAAAATATCCCATTCATCCGTGTCATGGCAGAGATTTGTTTCCAAGTACCAATTAATAGGTATCACACCCAAGGTGTGACAGATCCACCCACTCTGGTTGCGGGTCTTCTCCATAAGCATCGGTCCATCTAGCTAAGTGATCATGCAGCTCACTCCTTCCATCATATTTCTCTGTCAATCATAACTTAATGTGACCAAACTACACCCTCATCATTCTTCTATATTCGCGCCATCCATCAAAGTTGCTTTTATGCGTACCCCACCACTTGCAGGCATAGCGTGTAGTGCCAAGTCCAAGGCTTGGAAGAGATGCTTCTCTAGCACTTCCCTTTCAAATGCATTTGGAAATTTATTGACATAATTTAAAACATCACAGTAAGGCAGACTTCTTACCTCCTATGATACACAATGTAGTGATTTGGTCATCATGTTACATCGTAGCGTAGATACTTCGTGGAATTTATTCTGTCAATGTTCCAATTCCTTATCTGAGTCTAATGCGTAGGAACTTTCACAGTCCCAGGCAAGACATCCGTCAACTGTTAGATTCACCCAACCTTGATCTTGCATCCTTATCTTATAAATCTGTCCCAGATCTTCATCACTTTCATAATCGCGCACTAGTTTAGTGTAGCGTGATGCTTCTGCAAGGTCCAACGGTACTACTATGCATAGTGATTTTCTTTCAAATGACATTGTCCACTTCTTCAAATTAATCACCCTGTTCATGTTGATATCCCAGTCAATCCCAAGGAGCGCAGGGTATGGATTGTTGTCATCCACAATCTCTATCACTTCAAAATCAGCCAACGCGCTCGTGCCTTTGATATCAACTATCACTCCCTGTAATGCTCCCATGGGGATAATGTTTTGCTGATTCACCATCCTCAATTGAATAGGAGACCATTGCAGCGTAGGTCTCCCCATTCTCTCCCATGTCCGTTTAGGAAAAACATTCCCGTCGGACCCTAAATCAAGAATAACTTGGTCCATTTCATATTCTCCTATCTGCGTGATGAGTCTCATCTATATCCCTCTTCTTGCCTTATGCTTACCAATCTTCCTGACCATGCAAAGCCCATCAAGAGTATTACCAACAAATTTATTGATCAACTCTTGTAATCCCTTGACAACCTTGCTATCTCGAAGCAAATTCATACAGGTCTTCCAAAATGTAGTAAGCATGGAAGGGTCCATTTCTTCAGACTGCTTATCTTGACTTCCTAAGGTAGAACCCTCAGTGAAGCCTTTCTTTGCTTCCATGAAGGTTTCCTTTGTGCATTCCAAATCAAAGCCAACCCTCTTTTCTAGAGATTTGTAGACCCATTCACCTTCTACAGGCTTCTTTCCCTTGTCTTCCCTAGTCATCATTCCACTTCAAAGCAAGATGTTCACATTAGGATCCTCTTCTTGGGGTTCAACCATCATCATCTACAAATTATAGTTAGGCTGCTGAGGCTTTGCCCCTTTTCTACATATCTTAGCTAATAATACAGAGCAATATTATATCGTGTGGTCAAACTGAGTACAATATATACACGAGGTTCATTCATTCTTTTGTGTAGTGTCCTGGTCCCCCACAGTTGTAGAAAATCACTTGTCCTCAACCTCTACTAGGTCCTCCTCCACCTCGGCCTCACCCACATCCCTGAAATCCTCCTTGCGCTCCCCCGGTTCCTTGATCTAGAGGTTGCGTTTCTGCCTACACTCTATATGCGGGTGTTCTATCCATCATTAGCTCATAGCTATGAGATTTATGCTCATCATGACCCACCGATTGATAGACATTGCAGAAGAGTTGTTGTGGTGTCTGTAAAAATTTCTGTAGTAGGTGACAATTGTCTATCACATGTTTTCTAGCCACCTGACAGATAGCACACCATAGCACAGGCCATGTACTTGGCCCTGCTTGAGCTTCCACCCTCAGAGACATCGATCCTCCTATTGCAACATAATTCACGATGATGAGGTAGTGATCTTTGTCATGCCCCTAGCTTTTGCATTTCACGCACCAAACTTCTTCATGCACCTTTGGCCGAACTGATCTATCCTTCTTCAAACTTTGAAACTCTAGGAAAAGGTTCCATAATTGTGCATGAATCTGTTGAAATCCCAAATTAGCATCTTGCATCAGCATCTCATACAATCTCATTGTAATCTCCAGGGCTTCAACATGAGTCCCAACCTTTTGCTGTGATAAAGCAACCCTCAGATGAGGCAAGAGAAAAGCCACAAACAATTCGCGGTGCTTCCCATCCATAAGATTCATGTTGGCTTAGCGGATCGTGCACTTTAACCTCTAATCCAAATCCTAGGGTGTCTCATAAGGCTTCATCATGATCTCCTTGAATCCCATAATTGATTGAGCTTCAGACTTAGGCCTACTAAACTCCTTATTCAGCACGGTCTGAATATCCCATCAGGTTATCAGTGTAGTACTTAATGTACTATGACAACACCCATTCCTGTCAAGTAATGACCAACGTTGCTTTCTTCATTTGATCATCTATTATACCCTCAGCCTCCCACATGGCCTTCACGACGAACTAAAACTGGTCCATGTCCTTAGTTCCAAACCCTTGAAAATGGTTAACTTTACTGCATTTTCCATATTGAACGGTGGTGGAGGTGGTGGCAGTGTGGGGGAAGGTGTACATTGTGCAAGTGAAGATGGAGGTGGTGTGGGTGGATGGGGTATTCATGGGAACCCTTGTCTTATCAAATGAACAACTCTCTACGGAGAAGCCTGTGCTACTTCCTCGTCATCACCTAGATGAGGTCCAATCAACGTGCTATATTTAGGGCTTGTTTTCCCTCTCTTGCTTGAAGATCTTTCCACTTCGCATAGCTCCAAACATCAAGGTAGCTACATAACCCTCTTTCCACACAAGAGCATCTTAATCCAAGTATTTGAAGACCCTAAATACATACCTCGTGGTCCCTTGAAGAAGTGGCACTCTGCTTCGCTGTAACAAACTGAAGAATTGACTACGAACTCTATCACGAACCCTCCTATGATACGAGTGAGCTAGTGATCGACAATGTGTGTGATCTTATCTTTCAAGGCTTCCAATATCCGCACTAACTCTGGATTCCACACTATCGGACCGTCAAGCCTCCATCTTCCTTGGACGTCTACCAATTTAGTGATCCACTCATATAATTCAACCAGGAAGGAACATAAGAATATTTCATGTATCTCTGTGTACAAATATCTATCAAACCACTATTATTTCATCAATCGCAGATTCCTATTCTCTTGTGCCATGAATTTGTGGATATTTCTATCTAACCAGTCTTCAATTTCCTTCTTAGTTGGATTCCAGTGATGCGACATCACACATCTCTTTATGCAGATCTTGGTCCCCACAATGGAACCATTTGTTGGCTTAGTGTGCCCTGACCTAGTTTCAACATTAATTAGCCAAGAAAATCCCTACACTACTAGCCCTTTTGGCATCAACCCGAAGAGCATGGACTGAAGTCTCACCTGAGGCAATATGGGGGGATGTAGGAACCAAGTTTCCAAACCCAAAGATGGCAACGATGTCATTTTGTGTCCTAAATCTACCTCCGCTTATATTGATAAGCCTTTTAGGGCTTATCAATATACTTCCTTTAATCGACCTCTAGACCTTTGTGAAGGTATTCGATCATCCTTCATGAAACCTAAATAAGTGATTTATTTACTTACATTCTTATGTAACTATTCTTACCTCTGTATTTACCCTGATTGACTTACGTATCTGATAACTTCAACATGCATTAAGATATTCTTTGTGTAAACATATATTATTACTTGCATTCATATAACAAAGTAAAACATATAGATTTTTGCATCAATATAGCATTAAATCATACACCCAATATTCTACATAACATAATCGCATGCATTCATAGCAAAACTAAATAGATCAACACATGTAATTCCAGAATAATCCTCTTTATTAATGCTTCAGATCTTCCTTATAGACTCTAACCATCCTGCACACACAGCTGTAGGGTTTTGCACACTCAGTTGCAAATTTCTACCGTAGGCCTCTGTGCACACAGATGCAGAGCCTCTTTCCTACACTGAGAATATTCACTCTTAGCTCTTACTGACCCATTACATCAACATCAATTACCAAATCTGATATGTCTTAGACTCTTCTAAGACTTCCATTTTTATACAATCCCATGGTTTTTGGACCATGGGTAGATCTCCTAAAGCCGACATGGCTTACATAAATGAAGGGTGAAAACCCTTTATGACACTTTACATCTTCACACTCTGTGGCCACAAAATGTGGAGACTTTACAGTTTTTATACAAAAAAGTTGGATTTCTACACCAAAAAATGGGCTTTTAACCCCAAAAGTGACCCTAGGGTACCCTGTCCCAACACCCACCAACATGTCAAGGGATCTCCCTAGTAAGAAATCCCAATTAGACCTCAAACCATTTAGTGTAGGAGTCTGGGCAGTGGGTCGTACGGTAATGCATTGACCATGGTTTGACATAGAGGTAAGTAAGATGTCCCTGTTGGTAGAAAGGGTTTAACATATGCAATAAGTCAAGGAAGGTGCATGAATGGTTCTAACACATGGAGGGAGGGGTGAGTGCACCCCTTGGAAACCTGTGATAGCACAAAGTTAAGAAGGGAACACATGAGAAAAGATGCATCAGAACATGGAAGGAAAGTAGGCTAGAAATCCTAAGTGATGGTTAAACCAACAACACATTTCAAAAAGATTCATACATACATATGCAAAAATAGCTACACATGCATGCGTAAGCAAATAGATACATATATCATTTAGAGTACTCAAGATAGCCGAAATACAATACAACATATGCATGAAACATGTTGGCTCTATTATATTAAGAAATGTGAGTTCCAGTCATACAATACATCCATGTCCAAGCACTAGTTTCGACAGCAGAACGTTACATACACAACTACCCGCTCCTCCAAAGAGATATGCTAGCTCTATGCAGTGGAGAAGCCAAGGCTCATTAGAATACTGTCCAAGCTCTCTCTAAGATAGTCCTATCAGAATCTTGGATGACCAAAATAGTATACAATGAGTTATGAGGGGCTATTTATAGCAAAGGTTGGAGTGGCCCTTGACATTCCCCTTTATGATATTTCATCTACCCTCATGAATCTTCATCTTCTCTATGACTGTTACATCCAACCATCGACAGTTGAACTTACACTTGATAAGACAATAGATTACAATGCACATGTACCCATGTGAGACAAAATGGATTGAGAAAGCCATGCAAGGCATCACTATGACTCAGAGAACTGTTGGAAGACCAACTCTTTGACATCCTCACGGTGGTTGACAGTAGTGAACTGATGTGAAGCTCGATAGTCTGCGATGGCATCCGTGTACTCTAAGGTGACATCTTTTTGGAAACTAACTCTTGCCTCCATAACATCTGGGTACACTACTCAGGTTCCTCAGTCCAATTCGTTTGATAGCATGTACACCATTTTCTTGAGTGCGGCCAAACCAACAACATACTTGTGCATGATGTCTGCATTGATTGACAAGTCTAGGGTGGTGGCTATGTGCATCAACTTGTCAAAGTATGAGTCAAGATCTCGTTGGACTTGTGCCTTTGTCTTCACCTGGGTTAGTGTCCCAATAGATGGGATCACATGTGCATGCATGATAACATCCATACTCTTGAATACATGTGCATGGGAATCCTGTAGACCAGTCATGAGCTGCAGGAGATCTTCATAGTTCCAGATCTAACTCTGGATGCGTGCCTTTAGCTCGCCCGCTCTGGGCTTCATCATCTTAGGCAAGTGAAGCGGGGATCCATTTTATCTCATTGTCCATGTTTGCATGTAACCAAGAGCAGCATGCACATTTGATAGGATACATGCTCTTCTAGCACATCGTTGTTGCCAACTGTTGAGATGGATAGCTGCCTTATGTACAGTACCAAACTTGGAATACAACGTGCATGACTGTGTCAAGGGACAATAATTCATCCAATATTTTGTTCTTCAATTCTTCTCAAGTGGATGCTATGACCAATTTTCCTTCCTTCTTTCCTGTTTGTAGATGCTTAGCCATTCGCTCATTCTCAGCTATCAAGAAGAGAACACTCGAGCTAGTGGCTTCGGCATATGCTCTGGTAGCATTGGCTAATGCTATTGGATGTTTGTGCATGTTAGACACGATCACCCATTCCTCGAACTTCGCAGGGGATGTATGATCATATGGAGTCTACACTCTACGAGATTGCACAACTCTATGTTGGGACTCGTCAAATGAGATGCTCTGCATCTCCTACTCCAGGTTGTCTTCAAGGATTTCAGTGTCTCCTTATTCGCTTGGGACTTTCTCCTCTTTTGAACATGGTGAAGCTAGTGGGTCGACCTCTTGGTGGTGAGCCATGAGGTCGATATCTTTCTCTAACTCCTCTTGCTCCATATCTATATCCATCTATTCAAGTACTTCCTCTATCTCCTGAGTGAAGTCCTACTCCGATGATGATTCACCCTGTTTTCCTAATGCCAGCTGTTCAAATGAGTCTACTCTCTGTACATGTGTAGTTTCATCTGTTGGTATAGGTTGTGCACCCTCTTTTACCTTTTCTTGTTGCAATTCCTTATATTCTCTACGCAGCTCTTGTTCTTTCCGAACTTGCTCCTTCAATTCACATAACTCCTTCTATGTTTCCTCCATTCTCTAGTTCGCTCTCTACCTTTACGTGTTTCTCTTGTCGCCATGTTGCCTCATTGCCTCTATTTCCAAAGCTACTTTATGCACATGTGGGTCTGCTCAAACCTTGCAGCTTTGCTCTTCCTCCATGCAGTCAAAAATATTCCTCCTGCCCTTGTTTCTAATTGATATGTTCACCTCTGTTGTTGTTGCTGCTGCTTCTAGTGCTCTCCAGGATGCTGCTTCATGCTGCTTTGCTATCCATTCCATAGTGAGGTCAACCAGTTCATTGAGTCTGGAGGAGTTGTAACAATATCTCCATAGGTCTTCCTCTGCTCAATGACATGCCTCGTGGATCCAATTAAACTGTACTCTCACATATTGATCTTTCAGAAGGCAATGTGGGTCATAAAGATTGTAATTTTGGAGGTCGAATTGATATTTCTTCATTTGATCTGCTTCGACATCGGTATGCTTGAAACTATGTATCTCATATAACCCGATCCGCAATAGAAGAGTGGGCCAAGGTGTTGTCTTCTTCCGATGTAGCCTAGCTATCAACCCTGTTGAGATGTGACATGATACTTCTTGCACGATGATCTTGTCCAAGGAAAACTTTAGTAGAACATGAAGAGGCCTCTTCGTGTTGTACATCTATATGAAGGTGTTGGACAGTGAGGCATACCAATCAAATATGTCGATAAGTGCCTCCATTGCTACCTTTGACATGTAGGGTGGATCCTATTCAAATATCATCTTGTAAAATAGGGTGAAAAAATGATCAAACAGCTGTGTGATAACTACTCTAAAGCTGCATTAAGAAAAATTCTTACAATAAGTGTTCACAGAGGTCTACATCGATGTCCATGCCCACTTCAAGCCTAGGAACTCATGACGAGCATAGATTGCATCCAAGATGTAATTGAACATGTAGATTTCATCTTGCATACCTTTTGGCATTTGTCGAGCCCTTGCTACCTATTCCTTCAGCTGATGAGCCAACATGTCAGATTAGTTCCATGCTTTGCCTTCTCTGACCAGTTGGTCCAACTCAATCACCCAAATCCTTGGGAAGTTTTCCATGCTTTCTTGGCCATACAAATGACATGAAAATATGACCAAGTATTGATATGCCTTTCGCAGTATCTTCAAGTTGTAGACCTGGTTTGGTGTCATCCTGAATTTAGCTGGCTCCTTCACCCAACTCTTCAAAATGTCTCTAGAGTTGGAATTGTTGTTCGGTATGTTGAAGGGTGTCTCCATGATGATCATGGGCTTTGACATCTAATACATCTCATCATAATCCTATGCCCTGAAGGTAGAAATATCCATCCCATTGACACTTCTTAATGGCATCATCTTAGGATCAGTGTGCAAAATGATCCAATGTATCATGTACGTGCATGGGAGTGTGGGATACATGCATGCAACCTAGTACAAGCCATACTTATGGATGTTCACATAGACTTGGTGGCCTTCGAGGTCTTCCCCAAATGTGCCTACAAATGCATCATTGACCTCTTGCCACCTTAGCTTGATGTCCTCATCTACAATCAACTTGGTGTCTTCATAGATTGGCGGACTTGTAGACACTCACTCGATTGTTTCTCTAGTTCCTCTTCCATCAATGTCCTTTGATCCTGCTCTCTTGGAGGCCATTGATCTTGAACTACTAAGACGCAGATGAATACGTACTAGATCTGGAGACAAAGCAACATGCATGGCAGGAAATTTGTCGGCTAAAACCAAAGCAAACTTGAGGAACAACATGCAACATAGCTCGGGATTAACTCACAAGGATTGTGTAATTTTTCCTAGGAGGCTGGGAGACTGGCTGCTAGAACTATGCAAAAGGAATTTTGGGTTGTCTGGGGAGGCTGGCTGGCACTAGAATTGTGCAATCCAGCCTGGCCTGCTGGCTGCTTGAACTGCGCAATTTTAGTTGGCAGTGGTTGCACACCCAGTGACTATATTGCACAATTTTTTGGGCCAGTAGTAACTGTTCCTCAGAATTGTGTAATGCAAGAGTGGAGGATAGTGGCTAGGAAGAAATGCACATTTCCTGAGAGGAAGACAGACCCTTCCCTCTAAGGATTGTGCAATGTTGTCTTGGGGAGGCAGAGTCTGGGCCAAGGCTACCCAGACCCGCCGACGGGCAACTGAAAGCATATGTGAATGTGATTGCATGGTGATATTGAGTGTAATCAAGAGTGAATGGTATTGCTTGCAAACAATTAATGGAAGGTTAAGAAAACAGAACAACATTCATGTGGGTGAAGTGAGTTGTCGAATCGGCAACCATTCATGCAAAACAATTTCATGCATGCTACAACAGCGAGATGCTAATGAAAACTGAAACAGTGCTAGTACAAGTTAGTATGCATGTAAGTGTCAAAACTGTTCATAGAAATCAAGCAAACAACACTCACATAAGTGAAAACACAAAAATCAATAGAAATGTTGCAAAAGACAAGTTAAGTCGACTTACCCGTGAATAGCTAATCTGGATGTGTCGAAGACTCCTGGATGTGTTGTGGGATGTAAGAGCGTGAAGATCAATGTGAATAAGTGAGCTATGAAGCATCAAATAAATAAGTTTGAGGCTCATGACAGGCATCCCACAAATCTAGGAAAAAGAGACACTTGGAGGAAAGATCCTAAAAAGATCTTTGCATAACCTCGAGCTGCTAAAAGTAGATCCCTAAAATCTAGGGAGGCTTTTTTCATGGTTCTTTTTTCTATTTCGGGAAAACGGACCCCATGCATGCAAGTCATGTTTTCCTGGTCTTGGGTGGAACCAGTCAACTGAAAGGCACATGTAACAACTTGCTCAGTTAAGGGGAAAAAATGTGCATTTCTGAGAGGGAGATGGGCTAACTACCCAAAAGGAATGCACAATTTTTGTGATGAGCAGCTGAATACTACCCATAATTATACAATTTCTAGGCTAAGCAGCCTTGTTGGGCAGAATTGCACAATTTTCTCAATGAAGCTTCACGTGCAGATCTGCGCAATTCTGGAGCCCAACAGGCTGCCAGAAAAAATTACACAATTACTCGAGGGAAGGCTGGTTCCCCTCTAGAATTGCGCAATTTCTTGAAGGAACTATTCAGCCTGTAGTTGGACCAAGTCTAGGGAAATAGGCTATGAGGGGGATGCAACAAGCCATCATTCACATGCTGTCAATCTGCTAGAAAATTATTGAAGATTGTGTCCTTGACAAGTCAAGACATGATGGTGAGGATGGTTGGTAGGGAGGCTCCAAAATGAAGCTAAGGAAAAATTTTGGAGGGTGGTTGTAGCTGCTACAACAGTTGGAGACACACTAGTAGAACTCGAGCTCTCTGAATGGACCTTGTTCGTGAAAGAAAAGTCTAACACCTCTCGAAGTATTGTTCAGTTCTCAGTTCGTCTTCGATTCCACACTTGCTTGATTGTAATATGTAGCATCTACCATGCTCTTGGTCAATTGACACACATTCCAAGCCAAGGATACACAATTGTTTCGATTGGGGTTGAGGGGTATATTGGTGAAAAAGCAGTATAATCAACAAAGTCTTAGTTTCATCTCTCGTGTTGCTTCACTGTCAGTAGGCTAGGACAGTTACCTACATCACCTCTCTATGCAGGAAGCCTTTCTCTTCTTTTGCCTTATTGATTTTTCACTTTTGAAATTTTTCACTTTTCATTTTTCCATTTTTCATTTTCACAACTATGCATAGAAGTTATTCATTTCAGAGGAAGAAGAGGGATGTTGAGTTATTGAGAGCAGAAGAGGTTGTTCCTTTAGATAAGTAGTTTATTATATAACTTTGATGTGCTTGTTAAGTTTGTCCCCCTCACCTTAATATACTTGACTAAGCTCACAAGGGTTAACCCAAAAACAATTGACTAGAGTAGGTCACACTAGTTACCGTGCAAGCATTGTGTTTTCACCAAGGTTCACTTTGAACAATATGTATCTTCCATCGATGTATCATGGAATGCAAGTAAAAAGTTCTTCATACAGAGGCAGGATGACAGGTAGCCAAGTAGTGATAGATGCATAAGGCATCTTGTACTTTACCCAGCTTGTTTCAAGAGTCGCATAAGGTTTCATGCGAAACTAACCTATGAACACAAATATGAAAACAAACAACAAAGAAAAGTAGAAGCATAAGTAAATGCGAAAGCAAAGTGAGTAAACAAACAAGCAAGAAAACAAACAAACATGCAAAGCAAGAAAGCAAACATGCATGGAAGAAAACAAATTGAAAGCAAACACTACTCCTACTCCTAAGCTAACGGTGCATGGGCCTGATCACTTGAAGTCATATTTCCAATGCAACCACAAGTGCATTGGTTGACCCATGTTGGTGAAGGCTTGGTCCGGGAGAAACCTGGTTGTGCAAACTAGCAACCAAGAAAGATAAAACAATGAAGATAGACATACTTCATGTTTAAAAGTGTCCACAAGACATAAGTGAGTCAAGTACATGACATGTGGTCCGTGGACTTGTCATGGTGTTTTGCAACACTATGTGAAGTTGTGAAGAATACACATACTCTTGACTATGACATGCAAGCAAATGAAAAAAAAAGACAACTTGCATTGTGAACGTGTGCTTGCAACATAAGATTCCTCCAATGCATGAGCGATGGGATTTTGCAGTTTGAGTGGAGGAAGTATGATCTGTGTGTGAGATTGATCTTAAATGCACAGAGATGAGTGATGAGGAGCCTCAGGTGATTGAAAAATTTCCTGATCGGAAGTGACACTAACCTCAGGATAGCAAGAGCCTGACATAACCATCAGCTTGGGCCAAAGTGCCTCGACAGTCTGAGGTCTTTCGACTTCATCATTTGATTGATCATCATAAACAGATGGCTTCGAAAAATCAAATGCGATAGAATCATGATCATGATTGAATATGGGAGTAAATAGGTCATGATAGCCATGATAAAAAAAATCAATGATTTCATTGGCATCCTCGTGATTAGATGAATCAGACAAAGGGGTAGATGAAAAGTGGACAAATCCATCTTCTGTGTTTCTGGAAAAGGCAGATGAAGAATCAAGTGGAATTTCATTGAATAGTTTGTCTTCTTCATTGTTGGATGATGGACTGACATTCGGTGTGTCCTACAAGTGATCAACAATGGGTGCATCCATAGATGAAGATACACATGTGAAATCATGGATGGCAGGTTCACCAAAGATGTCAAGAAAGAACACAGGAGGCTCAAACAGAAAGGAGTAATCCTTCACCAAGTATTGATGCTCAAGCTCCCAGTCATACTCTTCATGAATGACAATGCATGTTGTTGTGGCTTGATCCTCATTCACAACAAGTGTAGAGTCTGTAATGGAAGAACATAAGGCAATATCATCCGAAGGATCATTCGAGTACTAAGATGGAGGTTGTGGTACAAAATGCATATGATAACTCGATAGACTCACAACAAAATCTGTGCAAAAATTAAGCGAGTGATGTTGGGAGGATGTGACAGCTGAACAAATGTGTGTTCCTATTCTCCCGCATCACTCTGCACTGGTGAAGCTTTTTGACGAGGGGACGACGGAGAGTCACTTGTGATAGTGACCATATCTATCTGCGATTGCACAAATCCATCACTGAAGTATTATGAGTGAGGCTTGGGCTCAAACTTCTTCTTGGGATGGATTGACTTGTTAAGACAGTACTCAAATCTATTCCCAAAGATAAGGAAATTTCATTTGACTCTTCGAAGCTTGAAACTGCAAATCACAGAAGCGCTACCAAAAATCCATAGGTGGTTCATGGAGAGGCTTCTGTTGTTGTAATAGTTTTTTTTCAAGATGTTCTCGATCAAAATGATAGAAAGTATCTTCAATGAGATCACATAAGTTCTCAAGTGAGTGCACGTTGTCAACCGGTAGGTTGCACATCCACCGATGTGGGGATTCGTGAAGAGTGTATGCAAGCAGAAGACTAGCCTTTTCATCAGAAAATCCATCATCCTCGTCAAGCATGGCAAGGAAGTCATGTAAGAACTTAGGCCAGGCCACTTTGCCTCACCATCATATGTGTATGTAGAGAAGAGATCAAAAAAATCCCTCAAGATGGTAACAGGTTTTGCATGCAAAAAACATCATGGAGGGTTGAGAGTGCATGATTCCATGATAGATATGAAAAGGTTCAAAACAAGATGAGAGGACGTAGCTTGTCACCTGGCCCTCCTTTTAGCTTCAGAAATTTTGATGGTGTTGGACCCGCCAACATGTCAGGGGATATCACCGGTAAGAAGTCCCAATTAGACCTTAGACCATTTGGTGTAGGAGCCCCAGCAGTGGGTCATATGGTAATTCCATGAATTCATTTTCACACAGGGGCAAGTAAGATGTCCCTGTTGGTAGCAAGGGTGTGACATATGCAGTAAGTCAAGGAAGGTGCATGAACAATTCAAACACATGGAGGGTGGTGTGACTGCACCCCTTGGAAACCGTGATAGGATGAAGTTAAGAAGGGAACACACAAGAAAAGATGCATCACAACATGGAAGGCAAGTAAGCTAGCAATCCAAAGTGATGGTTAAACCAACAACACATTTCGTAAATATTCATACATACATATATAGAAATAGCTACACATGCATGTGTAAGAAAATAGATACATATATCATTTAGAATACTCAAGATAGGTGAAATACAATACAAAATATGCATGAAACATGCTAGCTCTATTATATTAAGAAGTGTAAGTTCTAGTCATACAATACATCCATGTCCAACCAATAGTTCTGACAGCGGAATGTTACAGCCACAACCACCTACTCCTCCAAAGAGATATATTAGCTTTGCATAGTGGAAAAGCCAAGGCTCATTACAATACTATCCAAGCTCTCTCTAAGATAGTCCTATCGAAAGCTTGGATGACCAAAATCCTATACAATGAGTTATGAGGGACTATTTATTGCAAAGGATGGGGTGGCCCTTGACATTCCCCTTTTTGATAGTTCATCTACCCTCATGACTGTTCATCTACTCTATGACTATTACATCCAACTATTGACACTTGAACTTACACTTGAAAATATGTTACGTTACAATGCACATGTACCAATGTGAGACAAAATGGCTTGAGAAGGATATGCAAGAAATCACTATGACTCGAACAACTATTGGAAAACCAACTCTTCGACATCCTCACAGTGATCGACAGTAGTGAACTGATGCCAAGCTCGGTAGTCTATGATGGTGTCTGTGTACTCTAAGGTGACATCTTTTTGGAAATGAAATATTTCCACCATAGCATCCAGGTACACTACTTGGGCTCCTTTGTCCAATTCATCTCACAGCATGTACATCATTGTATTGACTACAGTTGGACCAACAACATACTTGTGCATGATGTCTACACTGATTGACAAGTCTGGGCTGGTGGCTATGCACATCAACTCGTCAAAGTACGAGTCAAGCTCTAGTCAGACCTGTGTCTTCATCTTTGCCTGGGTGAGTGTCCCAATAGATGGGATCACATGTGCACGCATGATAACATCCATACTCCTGAATACACATCCATGGGAAGCCTATAGACATGTGATGAGATGCGGGAGATATTCATAGTTTTGGATCTGACTTTGGATGTGTGCCTTCATCTCGATCGCTCTGGACTTCATCATCCTAGGCAAGTGAAGCAGGGCTCCCTTGTATCTCGTCATCTATGTTTGCATGTAATCAATAACATGCACGTTCGATAGGATACGTGCTCTTCTAGCACATCGCTACTAACAACCATTGAGATGAACGACTGCCTTATGCACAGTACCAAACTTGGAATACAACCCTCACATGACTATGTCAAGGGACAATACTTCATCGAGTATTACCTTCTTCAATTCTACGTGGGTGGATGCTGTAACTAATTCTCCTCCCTGCTCAGTTGTCTGTAGCTCCTTAGCCATTTGCCCATTCTTAGCTATCAGGAAGCAAACACTTGAGCTAGTGGCTTTGGCATATGATCTGGTAGCATCGGTCAATGCCACTAGATGTTTGTGCATATTATACATGATCACTCATTCCTCGAAATTCATAGGGGATGTATGACCATCCATAGTTGACACTCTGCGAGATTGCACAAATATATGTTGGGACTCGTTGAATGAGATGTTGTGCATCTCCTTCTCTAGATTGTCTCCAAGGGTTTCAGTGTCTTCTTGGTTGCTTGGGACTTGCTCCTCTTCCCGACATGGTGAAGCTGGTGGGTCGACCTCTTGGTGATGAGGCATGGGGTTGATATCTTGCTCTAACTCCTCTTGCTTCATATCTGTATCCATCTGTTCAAGTTCTTGCGCTATCTCTTAAGAGAAGTCATGCTCCTGCGATGGTTCACCCTATCTGCCTAATGCTAGCTGTTCTTATGAGTCTACTATCTATACAGGTACATTTTCAATTGTCTATAATGGTTGCACCCCCTGCTGTACCTTTTCCTACTATGCTTCCTTCTCTTGTCTGCGCAACTCCTCCTCCTTCTAGAGTTTCTTCTTCAACTCATGCAACTCGTTCTATGTTTCCTCCTTTCTCCATTTCTCTCTCTTCCTTTGTGCATTTCTCTTGTCGCATTGTTGCCTCTTTACCTCTATTGCCAAAGCTTCTTTCTGAACCAGTGGGTTTGCTTGGAACTTGTATCTTTTCTCTTCCTCCATGCAGTTGACAATCTTCCTCTTACACTTGTCGCACACTGATATATTCACCTTTGTTGTTCCTTCTGCTTCTGGTTCTCTCAAAGATGTTGCTTCATGCTGCTTCGCTATCCATTCCATAGCGAGGCTGACCATTTCATTCAGTCTGGAGGAGTTGTAACAATAAATCCTTGGGTCTTCCTCTGCCCAATGACATGCCCCATGGATCTAGTTAAATTGTACTCTCATGCAGTGATATTTCATAAGACAATTCAAGTCACATAGATTGTAACTTTGGAGGTTTAATGGATATTATCTCATCTGCTCTACTGCGACATCCGCATGCTTGAAAATCCATATATTTTATAACCCGATCTACAATGGAAGAGCGGGCCAAGGTGCCTTCTTCTTCTTGTGCAGCCTAGTTGTCAATCCTACCGAGATGTGATATGATACTTCTTGCATGACGAGCATGTCCAAGGAAAACTTCAGTAGAATATGTGGAGGCTTTGCTTCATTGTACATTCATATGAAGGTGTCGGACAGTGAGGCATACCCATTAGTTATGTCGATCAATGCCTCCATTGCTGCCTTCGACATGTAGGGTGGATCATGTTTCAATATCATCTTGTAAATTGGGGTGAAAAAATGATCAGACAACTGTGTGATAACTCATCTAAAGCTTCATTCAGACAATAAGTGTTCACAGAGGTCTCTGCTAGTGTCCATGCCCTCTTCAAGCCCGAAAACTCCTGACGGGCATAGATTGCATCCAAGATGTAAGCAGACATATGGACTCAGTTTGCATACCTTTGGGCCACTGTCGAGCCCTCGATACCTATTCCTTCAGCTGATGCGCCAACATGTCAGACTAGTTACATGCTTTTCCTTCTCTAGCCAGTTGGTCCAACGAGATCACCCAACTCTATGGGAAGGTTTTCGTTCTTTCTTGGCCATAAATTTAACAACAAATATGACCAAGTATTGATATGCCTTTAGTAGTATCTTCATCTTGTAGACCTAGTTGGGTGTCATCCTAAATTTAGCTGACTCCCTCACCCAGTTCTTCAAAATGTCTCTAGAGTTGGCATTGCTGCTGGGAATACTGAAGGGTGTCTCCATGATGATTGTGGGCTTCGACATCTAATACATCTCGTCATAATTCTATGCCTTGAAGGTAGCAATCTTCATCCCGCTGACACTACTCAATCTCATTGTCTTAGGATTGGTGTGTGTGATGATCCAGTGTATCATGTTCACTCATGGGAGAATGGGATATCTACATGCAATTCGATAAAAGCCGGACTTGTGGATGTTCACATAGACTTGGAAGTCTTCAAGGTCTTCCCCAAATGTGCCTTCAAATGCATCATTGACCTCTTTCCACTTCATCTTGATGTCCTTGTCTATAATCAGCTTGGTGTCTTCACATATTGACTGATCCGGAATTAAACAGGAACGCAACAAATTATAGAGATAACTATAAACACAAAGATGCAGCAGAAATAATACTTCATTTCATTAATGGAAAATACTGAGCTTACAATTAGAAATGGAAATAAACTAGCTAGGGCGATGGTAGCTTATCTCTGAGAAGAGATGTGATGGCTACATGCCTCTGAACTGTGTTACAATGAGGCTCGAAGGCCTATTTATTGTTGAGAAACAATGGAAAAACCCTTCACATTCCAAAACCTAACCCTAGGAGATGAAACGCCAAACTGTGGGCCCCGTTTGGGGGTAAGTTGGTACATCAACTTCCCGCGGTCGTAACTTTAGCATATGATCTCCGTTTGACGCGTACAATAGCTCATTAGAAAGATCTATTCGAGCACTATCATTGTTGGAACGGCAACACCGATCCATTCCATGGAACCATGTTGCCCTGGGATCCCAAAAAAAGTCGTTTAGGGCCTCAAAACGGCTCCGGAAGTTCAGGACCCGAAAAACTGCTAAAAATAGTAAGTTGTGCTACAATTAAGGAAACTGAAAATGCTGGGAAAGACAATGGTGGGGGTCCAGGTGGACTTGGCAGGTGGCCACCAATATCCACCTGGATCATTCCTCCCCCCTTAGGAAGCAATGGTCCCCATTACGTTGAGCTCCTCCATGATGAGGAAACTCCTGCTGAACCTGTTCCCTGGTGAACCACTTGCCCTGCAGGAGTTGGCCTGCTTTGACAACTCGATACAGTTGGATATTCTGTTGGCGAGTGTTCTTGATCTGTGTGTCCATGATCCGATCAGTTGCAGCTTGTTCCATGCAATCTGGATTTAATTCTGTGGGTTGGAGCTGTTCTGCAATGTCAGATGTGTCTAGTAATGGTGGAAAGTATGGCCGAAGGCGGCCCACATTGAACACTGGGTGCAGGCCAAGGAATGGGGGAATGCTGAGCTCAAATGCATTGTCTCCCATAGCCTTAGTAAAGGTGTAAGGACCATATCGGAGTGGTCTTAATTTCCGATAGGCTCCAGCAAGGCGTTCCTTTTGCAAATGCAAAGACTTTGTCGCCCACCCTTGTGTGGCACCCGATGTTGATCATGTTGCTGCTTGTACTTGGCATTTGAGTTCTCAAGAATGTCATGGACCTGCTGGCGAATATGTTGGATGCGCTCAATGAAGCTGGTGGCCTTATCTGTTTCGGACTGGACATGAGCTGAATTCATGTGAGTAGCTGCAAGTGGCATGGCCACATCAATGGGGCATAGTGGCTGGAATCCCAAACCCACCTGAAAAGGGCTATGGCCAGTGGAGCTGTGGAGAGCTCGGTTGTAGCTGTGCTGAACATAGGGGAGGCTCTCGTCCCATGTGCGTGGGTGCTTTGAGTTATACATGCGCAGAATGTGCACAATCATCCTATTGACAACCTCTGTCTGGCCATCAGTTTGAGGATGGAAGGCTGTGGACTTCGTGAGTTTGGGGTCCAGCATTGACCAGAGACTG